>JBBPPF010000274.1:0-24362 GCA_038091815.1 Leccinum obscurum | reverse complement strand
GCCCAAGAAGTAGTCAAGATCAAGGTTCCTCCTGTACGAGTGCCGTGTCTGCCAAGGTCTGTACTTATCCCGATGTCATTTTCAGGCCAAGTTAGACAAGAATGACTTGCACCGTCGACCCGAGTTCATGGAGTGCAAGCCCGACGCTTCAACCTCTGTCCGCCATAGCGATTCAGCCGTTGCCGAAGCGTCATCGATCCAACGTGATGAACCTGGCATCAAAGTAGAGCATGAGACTCATCAGCCCGAAACGCCCATAACGTACGTGCCACGACACTTGCGTCAAGATATGGCCGCTGCAGTCAAGACTCCTGTTCGTGCCGTCGTCACGTCAGCCCAGAAAAATTCAGCCCAACTTAGCATACATGCATCAACTTCGGGATCGGGTGTAATCGCTGCCCCTGCCAACCGTGCTCCACCGTCCGGCGCCGCAGCAAAGCCCAACGGATTAGCAACCCCGATGCAGACGCCCGTGCATGCACAACGTGCACTTGCTTCACGAGCACCTCCGCAGCCACCTGTCGTGGCATCCCCGCTCTCCCGGGTGCACAGTGCCCCTGAACGCAAAGTGTCTTTTGCCGCACCAATGCCAGTACCAGCCCGCGCACATTCCACTGAGGCAGTGGATCAGGAGATGGGAAACGGCAGTAATAACGACGGCAACGACGAGGATGAGGACGCGTTTCCGCTCAGCACTCAAGATGGTGCCCTATTCTCCACGGTTGATCTCGGTGATCTCGGACGTCCGATTGATTTCGAGGAAGGCATAGGCGGGGTGAATACGGATGCGTGTATGCACGAAGCGGAAGTGAATATTCCAGAGCAGCCGCCTCAGCCTCAGGTACGCGATCACGTTGGGGTCGGATCGAGCGCGGGACCGTCGTCCGGCAGACCTCTGAATGTAAACGTACGGAACGACGCGCAAGTGAAACGTGACGCGAGATTGCCTCCTCCGACCCGTACAACCGGCAATGCCGGTTCTAGCACAAACGGACCACCAAAGGCTGCTTCTGTGACGTCGAGTACATCGAGTGCGAGCGCAGGTTCCCCAGCACAAGACATCAAACGTTTTAGGCCTCCAATGACCTCGACGGGTGGCTTCCATGTCCCATCTGGCATGGTGCGTTTATCTTTGTCCGTGTACTTGAGGGCACTGACGCTTCTACTAATCTATGCTTGGCTATATGCGCGATGCGCGATGCTCGTATTCTTTCTGTTCGCAATTCACTTCCTTGGTGGACAGAAACCTACGATGCAGCAACAGCCGCAGCAGCAGACACACACACCCAAGCCCATAGTGCCAGCTGGCATCCGGCCCTTTCAGACCGGACAGACGAACGTGCTGAAGCGCAGTGCCGACGCGATGATGTGCGTGTTATCTTTCCTGCGTTGGCGTTTATTTAGCATGGGCGATCAGAGCGGCGTCCGGCTCGACTTCATCGACGCGTCCACCTCCCATCCAAGGCATGGGTCTCGCTCAGAGACAGCAGCAGCAAAATACGATCGTACGCCGCCCGTCGGATTACAACGAGAACAACGATCCCAAGCGACTCAAACGTTGAGCAATGTTCTTCCACCTGTTTGCTTGTCTTTTTCGGGTTTTGTTTTCGCATGCCTGATGACGCATATTGCCAACTGCACCATTGCCACATTCGTTCTTTTTTATGCATTACGGTTCGGGACCAACAAAAGACGGAAGGGGAAAAAACAAGCCAGTTCTGATAGTTTGTGATCAAGTGATTACTTACATGGAATTGCACAACGAAAACAAGGTAAACTGAATAAAGCTGAAGATTGCTATGGATTTTGAACACGATGGATCGAAAGCGAGTGATAGATAGCCAAGTAGACCAGACCGAGAATGTATGATATGTGATGGTGGACGGATAACGTTAGGCGACGCGTGTCTCCTCCAAGCGCGTAAGGTCATCCCTTGCGCCAAGCAAGATTTCCTGTCAAAAGCATCGTCAAGTCAATAAACATGTCAAGCGCGGAGGAAAAAGTATAAGAAAAAAGCTCACCGTCACGAGCGCCTGCCGCGCCTCGTCCTTGATCTCCTTCCACCGTCGTTCGTACGCTCCCAACAGCGGCTCCCACTCAGCCTTGCGGCCTGCCCCGCCCCTGCGGATGATCGCCCGCAACACGATGATCCCCGCGACCCACTCAACCTCGTCAGCCTCCCATACCGCATCCCGGGCCATCATTTCTGAAAAAGCATCCGTGGACGCTGAGGGCTGCAGAGGTACGCCGTACCTCAGCTCCTGCGCCGGCCGAAGGTGGTAAGCCGTGCTCCCGCTCGCGCCCACGGCGGCGGCGACAGCGACAGGAACAGCACCAGTACTGGGTCCACCACCCCCAACGCCAACGCCAACGCCAGCACCCGCCTGCACACCCCGTAGAATCCCAAGCTCGATCGCAGCGGCGTGAATCTGCGCCCACTGTACGTGATCCTTGCGCCTCTGTCTATCCGCCTTGATCCGCTCCATCTCGTCTGAAAGCGAACCGTGCGGTGCGAGCGGGGCGGTGGGGTTGGGAGCCCATACGGTCGATTTGCGGAGGGCAGTCTGGAGCGCGCGAGGGCCGGCGTGTGGGCCGGAGACGTCCGCGTGGAGGATGGTGTTTGGGAAAAAGGCGCAGGCGTCTACGAAGCGGCGGAGGAGGGCGAGGAGGACTTCGTTCCGGGCGTGTCCACCGTTGGAAGTGGATGCAGAGGCGCTGCTGGACGCAGAGGTGGAGACAGATACAGAGGAAGCGAGGAGCGAAGTCGTGGCATCAAAGAGGGTGTGTATGACCGGGGTCAGCGGTGTCGGGGACGGATGTGCGAGGACATAAGACTGGATGATGGACGAGAGCGTCGGGGCGTCGATCGTAGGGGCGATAAAAGCATCGCGAAGTGCGGAAGGGGTCACGCTGATGGTGATTTGATTCTGGGAGGGAACCTGCACCGGAGCAGGCACCGCGGCAGCCTGGAATGTGAACTGGAGCTGCTGGCATGGCTGGGGTTGCTGCTGCTGCTGTTGGGTCTGCTGTTGCTGTGGAGTGTGCGAATGCGAACTCGGACCGGGTGCATCCGGTGCATCTGGGGTCGACGAGGTAAAGGATGTCGACAGGGTCGGGCTCCAAGTGAGGTTACCCGAGGCCGACGCTGACGGAAAGTTATGAGCAGTTAAAAAGGCTGGCTCATCGACGCACGCACCTTTATCAGACAACTTTTTAGGCCTCGTCCGTCCCTCGAGCTTGCGCCTGGCGCGCCCGACTGTGTTCTTGTACCAGTTGTATATTTGCTGCCTCGGACTCTGGGGTAAGCTTTGAGAGAGGGTGTAAATGCGGCAGACACACCTCGCGGAATCTAGGCTCGGCTTCGTCGACGCCTTGAAGATCCGATGGAAGACCGAATCGAACGAGAAATTCGCTGGCACGATCGAGAGCAAATTTTTTAGCGTCGCCCCTCACATGTCCTCTTGTGCGAGTCTCGAATCCGCTGATGTGACTCCGCAAGAAGACGAGCTGGTCTTCCGTGTAAGCCTTGGGCAACCTGGGTTTGCTTACCCTGGGATCTCCCTCCATCGTCTGGGTCGTCTGGGTCGCTTCCAAGGCTGCCTCACCTCAGCCACACAGATCCCTTTCCTCACACGGGAACTCCCGAAAGATCGGATTCCACTGTACATTACGTAACACAAATCGGGTAGTGTAGCTAAGCTAATGATGCGTATGCTTAAATTTAAAGGGCAGGGTTCGATTTAAATAACGAAAACGAATGGATTCCTCCTCATTCCTCCAAAGGTTTGCGAGAGATCACCAGGTACATCGGCGTGAAGAGCTATCAAGCATTGTCAGTCATGGCTTTGCAAACACACAAGTCATCATTCCTACCTTGGCCTGTCCACCCTTGACGAGTGCGTCGCCTGCAACCTTGAGCGTTTCACAAACCTCCCACGTCCCCTTGGGTACCAAGCCAATCATCTCGAGGAAGCGTAGTCCGGTATGCGTCACAATCTTTCCACTCCAGCTCGTGCGCCATACCATCACGAGATCCCATGGTGTCTGGGCTTTGCGCAGATCGCCCTCGAGAGGGTAATACCACGGAACCTCATCAGGTCGCTCAGCAAGATCCTCTTCGTGCTCAATTTTCAACCCAACATTTGAGAATGCCTTGCGAGCATCTCCGAGCGGACGCATCTCAGGGATGCCATTGCCAATTTCCAACTGATGTGCGAGCTCTTTATGTGAAGGGATGGATGGATCCCATGCATCGGTCATACACCACTCGTAGACGCCGAACTACGGGCACAATGAGCTTGTGTCACGAAAAAAAAAACGCGCAAGTGCACTCACGACTCCTCCAGGCTTAAGGACCTTTTGGATCTCGCCATAGATACCATCCCACGAAGGTGCATGACACGTAGCCTCGATGGCGTATACTGAATCCAACTCAGCACACATCGCAACGCGAAATAACTTGATCACATACCAGCATCAAACGAATTCTCCCCAAATTGCTCGGCCAATTGCATGAAGTCTCCCTTGACAAATTCGACCTGCTTCTCGAGACCAGCCCGTTTCGTGTACCTTCTCGCGCGCTGGACCTGGAATTCGTTGTTGTTGACGCCAACAATGTTCACGTCGGCAAAGGTGGCAATCTCGCGCGCGGGGCCACCGACACCACACCCGACGTCGAGGACGCGCATGCCTGGCCGCAACTGCATCTGCGCAGCGAGATAGTGCTCATGACGAGCGAGCGATTGGTGGAAGCCCTCTCCCTTGTAGAAGCGAGAGAAGTGGAAGGATGAACCCCAAGCGTACTCGTACACCTGAGTCGCGCCGTCATAGTAACCTATGCAAAACACAAAATGAGGATGGATGGAAACGAGAGAGGTGAAGGGAACTGACCATTGACGACGTCGGTGTAGCTACCCAGACGATTTTGGTTCTGAGCATCGTTCTCCTGGCTAGGGTCTTTGTCCCAGAACTTGGTGTAGTTATCAATGCGGTGTGCGACGCGTCCGTCACCAGAATGCTGGGTAGCCATCATGTCCTGATGTGCGACGTGAGCAAGCCATGACACGAGTCAACGACGACAGAATACTTACGAGTACGAAGAAGTGAATGGGAGGGGAAGAGAGAGTTGTTGAATAAAAAGCGGTCGACCCACTTTTTTAAAGGGAGAAACAGAAAATCAGGTCATATTTCTTTAAGTAACGGTCACGTGATAGGTGTTATCACTTGAAACTAGGCAACTTGAGTACAACCTCGGAGTAAACCTTTTCTTCGATCTGTGATTCCTTCATTTACGTCCCACGATTTGTCCTCTAATCACCACCGAAAGCTCACGTTCTCGCCAAGTCGTGTGAACTCTGCCATCCGATGGCAATTTTCAGGCGCTCTTGCCGAACCTTGGATACGAGCCATCCATTTTTTACGAGATGCCAGCAGCATTTGGTGGACCAAAGCATATGCTGGCATGTAGGCCGACCACAAGCCACGGTCCACAGCAGTGACCAATCTGGCAACCAAGACTGTAATTCGACGACTGTACAGATGCATAACCACTCGCTTCGCAAAGTCGAGGGAGTGTTCTTGGTGTACGCCCCAACTTGAAACCTTGCAGGGAAACTGATTCGTGTCGGCATTTTGCAGGCACGCATGGAGCCCTTGAATTTTGATTGCGGTGACAGCTGTCACAGCGACGGATTTGGATCCGCGATTCAGTTTCCCCGCCGCATCTCGTTAGAAATGACCACTGGTCGTTCTTCTATTGGATCGTTTGTTCCCCGCGTACGACGCACAGCATTTTTTGTCGTAAATCGACAATTCAAGCAGTTTGTGGCTAACAGTTCTTGTTCTTCTGTGTCCGATATCTAGGGTGAGCACCATAAGATCTGCTGCGAAGTCGAATCAACATTGCGGCATCGCCTAGGTGGTACCGGTCAATATTGAAGTAGTATCATGTAGGACTTACACAGCAAGCCAATCGGAAGCTTACTAGGAAGACCAAAATTCAAATCTCCCGTGTCGGGTGTTCACGCGCAAACACTTGAGATGGTGATCGATATTGAGCAATCGGTCATAAGGCCTGGATCAAAGTGCAGAGTGCTTTGCCGTGCGATATGATAGAAGGTGAGATCATATCTCAGTAACTTGTCGCACGGCCCATCACGAAATGATGCGCTGGCACCATGATGTTGCCGACTAATGGAAGACCTGTCCGACCAGGAGGAAGCAGATAAGCGACAGTAGTATATCTTGTATCTCGATGTGCCATCGTCGGGCGCCGAGTTACGGCACATACTGGTCCAGGCTGAGGGCGTAGACATGATTATCAAGGTGATCCAAGGGCTTGAGATATCAATATGCCGCATCGCTCTTCCGTTGGGCAACATCTACAAGTGCTAGGAATGTGAAGGTGACACAAGGCCCGGCTGATGGAGACTCCGAGAGAATTAGGATGCATGATTCCACTGGTGCTGAAGTATTTAAATCATATTACATAGGCCCTCAAATGTATCTAATACACGAGCGGGAGGGTTTGAGAAGATCCGCTGACTTTGATTCAAGTCATTTGACGTCTCTGAGTAGCGAATGGCCCACCCGCTCCAGTATACAGTCACTGTACTACATAGCTGCGAAGGAATAACAGGCTCGTCAGAGATGCGGCAGTACGTGTGCGCTGGAACCGGCGGGGGCATGCAGAATACCCTGCAATCAAGGCTTATCAAGCGCTCCCCTGGAGCCTGCAGAACGATTATAAAGATTGATCGGAAGAAGAGGACCGCACTTGCGTTTATGTAAAACTCTGATCATGCACTGTGACCCACTCCGAGATCCGAGTTCCCCACATTCGCTCATACTAATGCATATGCGGTCATACATAGTCCCGTCACTCGGATGCGGTTGGCAACCGATCAGCCGGTCGCTCTAACAAGTTGTCTGACATCGCAAAATGGGAAAAAAGCGCCGGTGTCTCTGGCTTACTCGCTCCCCACATCTATCGAGGCACCGGAACTCACTCGGTTCCCACCCCACAGTCGTCGTCGTCCACCATCTGTGCTGCATTCGCAGGCTAACAAACTTGCTCAGAAATGGATACCAAACGCTCTGATCCCGGAAACAATTTGCTTTCGGACGTTTCCGACCATCACGAAAGCCAAGAAGATGACCCGCTAATTCCCTCAGACCCAATCACTGCGGAGGCAAGACTACTGCGCAAACTCGACCGAAGGATTTTACCCATCGCTTGTGTTCTTTATCTGTTTGCATGCAAGTTTGTTCACGTGCCGCACTCCACCAAACTAACTATGACACCTATCCAGACCTTGACCGATCAAACTTGGGCAATGCACGCCTTCAAGGATTACCAGAGGATGTGCTCGGTGGGGACCCTACCGGTGTCCTCTTTGATTGGTTGGTTTCAATCTTCTTCATACCATACGTCAGTGCCAGCGCAATGGTCATATTTTTACTGCTTATTTGCTTACATACCGCTGGTCAGATTCTGTGTCAGGTACCGTGGACCGTGCTCTCCAAGTATTATAATCCTCGAGTGTGGATCGGATGCTCAGCCATTCTATGGGGTTTATGCTCCACATCGATGGTAAGCAGTTATGTGGACTCTTGCATATCTGACTTGACTTGATGATCGTGTGACGTGCATAGTCGATCGCCAACGACTTCAACTCTCTTCTCATTGCACGAATGGGTCTTGGTGTCTTTGAGGCAGCGTTCGGACCTTCCGTCGTATTATACCTCTGTATGTCTTTCCGTTGTTAGATTTTTTTTTCCCGTTGAGACCTTTCCCCGAAGCATTCTACTATACCAAAGCCGAGTATGGTACACGAGTCGCTTTGTGGTTTGGTTTTGCCGCCGTCGCTGGTGCTTTCGGTGGCCTACTCGCGTATGGGATTCAGAATGTCAAGACATCCCTGGCAAATTGGAGACTATTGTTTATCATAGAAGTAAGCTTGTTCTTTTATCTATCTGATTCACTCACCAACGTCCAACAGGGCGTGCCCACGGTGCTGCTTGGTGTATTATGCTTGTTTTTCCTACCAGGGCGACCAGAGTCGACCACTTTTCTGACACATGCTGAGCGCAAATTAGCGATAGAACGCATGAACAGAGGGACAGGCGGAGATACCGGAGCAGGTGTGAACCGAAGTACGACTATGACCATCGCTCGAGTACCTTCCATCCACTGACCTGGATTTCAGGACACGTTATCGCTGCCTTCTTGGATTGGAGAGCAAGTTCTACTCTCAACTGTACAATATCCCACAGCTGATCTTGGTCTTAGATATACAGTGCTGCTATCATGTACTATGGGTTGAACTGCGCACTCGGCTCCCTGTCGGCCTTTTTGCCTACGATCATTGAAACAATGGGCCATTGTATGTCCCTATCAGTATGTCCTCTCAGGAAAGACTGACCAGTTGTAACTCTAGCGCCTGCGTTATCGCAGTTAATGACAGTCCCTCCTTACGCAATGGCCGGTTTGGTATTGGTCATTGCCTCATATACTTCCGATCGAATCCAGAGTCGTGGATTATTGATCGTGTCTGGATGTACATTAGGAGGGGTTGGTTACATGTCAGTTTCCTCACAAGTATTCCCGTACCGCTTCTTACCAGGCCCATCAGGATTCTACTCGGTGTTCCACACGCGCACTGTCATGTGCGCTACCTTGCTACATTTTGTGTCGCTGGAGGCATTTATGCCAGTCTCGGTCTCATTCTTGCGTGGTGTGGGTATTTATCATGTACACGTCAGGTACGCGAACATCACTGATTGATTATCATTTCTATTCTTGCAGTCACACACAACCTGGGTTCGGAAACGAAGCGGGCGGCGGGCATGCCTCTCTTTGGCGCAATCGGGCAAGTTGGAAGTATTTTGGGGTCACACTTATATCCCCTGACAGAGGGGCCAGCATATTCGTACGTAGACGCTCTGGCCTCCGTTAATGTTGATGCGGCCCGTACTGATTTTGTTTCGGCCGACAGACGTGGTTTCGGAGGTAAGCTAGTCATATGGTACATTGTCTGGGAAGTGACAACTCTTTCCATTCCCCAGTGTCCGGCGCACTCATGTTTTTTGCCGCGCTTTCGGCTTTGGTGCTCACTGTACGTCCCCTCAATCTCTAACTTGAACACGCTGATTCGTCCGTCGTGACACCAAACACCTCCCCCTGCTCCTTAGATTTCCTACCGATGGGAGAACGCATACCGAAATGCCAAGTTTGGTGCCCCCGATCTCGATGCGCCCGTGGACACGTCCGAATTGGCTGACAAGGTATGTCTCGATTGTTCCACTGACCACGGCGGAGTTGTTGCCACTTTCCTCTCTGAAATTGAGCTCATGTCATTGGATGTCCCCATAGGCACCCGGATTCCGATATGTACCGTGAACGTGAGCAAGAACTGCGCATCATACTACCCATGGGGGATAGTTTGTGTGGTTTTCGTTTGCCCCCTTCGTTTCGACACGCTCGCTTATGACCTTACGACGGATATACCTCATGTCATGTATCTAACACGTTGAACACTACGGACCTTGTTGACTCCTACGGACAACAGCGGGAGTCATCATGAAGTGTATAAGTTCGACGACATGATCACACATTTATATCATTGTCAACCCGTGCGTTTCTTTCAAAAGAAATGAAAAGGAAACAAGCGACAAGGTTACTTTCGAAAATCGTGAAAAAGTCGTAAGGTGCGGCGAGCAAAGAAAAGGAACGATCAACGATATAACGAGTTACGGAAAAGTGGAAGAGTTAGGCGCCCCAAAGTAGAGTCGGAAGATGTAGGTCAGCAGCGTTATCCAAGCAGACAGGTGTAGCAATGAGATAATGAGATAGAGGTGGTAGAATGGGATAGGATGGGGGGGTACTCAGCAGAGTGGAATGGGTACTTTCCACAAGAAAGAAAAGGGAGGGAATAGACGGGTTGCTATCCAAAAAAAAAAAAGAGAGAAACAGAATCTCGAGATCGTGCTATTAGATGATTCGCCGTATCGGCCGCATATCACGAGGTATGACCAGAACACCTTCCGTGGCTTCCGATGATGTTATGTTCCAGCGAAAAAAAAAGAATAAAACACGTCAACGACATCCTTGTGTTCACTTGCCACTTTGGGATGCCTGCAATATCAATGCTTTCTCCTTGAGAACAGAAGGGTAGCTGTTCATGAGGTGTGCGAGCGCCCGCAGGTCGTCCTGATCCAACAATGCAATTGTCAGTTTGGGCTGTAGAAGAGCGATGGTCAGCAATCCTTTCAACTAAAGCTCCTAAGGGACAGGATGACTTACTGCGCCTTTGATGCCGTATGACTTGATGGCTCGGAACCTGAATTTGAATATAACAGATCCCGTCAATGTCACGGAGGGCATGGCGGCAAAAAAAAACACCTACAATTTATCACCCAGTTGCTGCTTTCGGACCTGCGTAGGTTTACCAAGCAGTCCGTCAACGAATTCGTCTGTCGCTTTGACGACCAATGGATCAGCCTTGGGTAGTGGAAGTCCTGTCGCCGAGGACGAATTCGCGAGCTTGACTATCTCTGCAGCAGGTAGGCGTGCTAAAGAAGCGATCGTATAGGACGTCGAGCTCGGTGTTACAGGAACTGGTGATGACGCTGCAGACGGTCCGCGTGATGACAATGCGGGCGTTTGTGGCGAGTCGTCGAGGGGGGCAGCAGAAACCTTCTTTGCCTGAGGCGTGACAGGTACTGTGGCAGGGGGGGCTTCGGTCTTTTGCTCTTCTTCCCCCTCCGAACTGTCCAAAACCATCTTCGCGTCCGCAATCTTGGCCCTAAGTACTTCAACGTTGAAAAGACACATGGCTCTTTCGCGCTTTGGCAAACTCATAAGCAATTCTACAAGTTCGCTTTGTCTAGAAGACTCGAGCTTGGCGACAGCAACGGCCATACGATCTCTCTCAGAAGTGGGCGGGACGGAACCGGAAGGCGAGGAAGTTCGTGGTGGTGTAGACAATGACGCAGAGATCGAAATAGGAGTCGAAGGATGTTCCGGAGCCGAAGCCGTTGCAGCCAACTGGCCCGGGTCCAGCAGACGGGAGTCTTCAGAGTTGGCGGGGGATGGAGACTTCGCTGGAGATGGCGTTTTCGGCTTCAAGGCTGTGCGCGCAGTCGCAACCTGATCTGCAAGCTTGGAAGAGTCCTGAATGCCTGCCACAACTTCGCTCAGGGACAGGTTGACAAGAGACTCGACCACCGCATCAAGTTCGTTCGTTGGGACACTCTCACTTGCTTTGATACGTCTGCTCAGTTCTCCCGTAAGTACCTCCTTTCTGACAACGGGTGAGAGCGCAGCGAGATCATCGTAGCGCATGGGCAGATTGAGAGTACCAGAGAGAGCAGCCTGTAGCCCGTAAGCCTAGGTCGAAGCAAACGGAACGCTTACTTACATTATAGTAGCTACCAGAACCTCTCCTACCCCTATCGAGACGATCGACTCCAATGACAGGGGAACCAAGGACCGAAGAAGGGTGCCGGGGACTAGAGAAACCGACGAAACTCTCGCCACCCTCACTGGCGGTTGGACTTGTCGCGCCGCTAGCGCTCCGAGGATGCCCATTGTGACCGAATCGCTGAGCCAGTTTCTCTTGGCGAAGTTGTCTGGGTTCGTGTAATCTGACGACAAGTTGTTTGGAACCAATAAGCGCTCCGTTCATCCCGTGCATTGCAGCGGCCGCTGCAAGTAACGATCAGCAATCGGATGCCGCAACATATTCTGGGGCTAACCTTGATCGGGCGCTTGGTAGGAGACAAAGCCGAACCCGCGACTCTCGCCAGCTTCGTTGCGCATTACTCGTGCGCTAAAATTTATCAGGTAAACAAAATGCTGGATAATATATGCACTTTACCTAACAATTTGTCCAAACTAGAGGTACCAATGGATTAGAAATAAGATCCCATGAGAGAGGTTATTTACCTGACGAAAATGTGTGAAAAGTCCATTCGAATCAATATCAGGGTCCAGATTCTATTTAAAGTATGAAGTATGAATTTGTAGACCACGAGTGAGATCGAGCTCGATTACCTTGCAGAACAAATTGCATGGGTCTATAAGACCGCTGTGACTGGTTGATCCAGGACCATTCAGAGGTGCGAGTTGAACTTGTTGCCCTGGGCCATGAACAAAAATGGGGGCCCTGGGCGGTGTGGCAAATGGATGAGCACGAGGAGGGGAATACTGTGGATATGGCGTTAGCTAGCAGAAATCAAAACTAAGGCGTGTTACCTGTGTGGGGTATGGATAAACGGAGCCAGATGGCACGAAAGTGGGTGCGTGAGCGCTAAACTCGGTGGGACCTCCGCTAGTCCTTCTGCCCTGGTAAACTGTGACAGCGATATTTTGACCCTCCACTTCGTAGCAATGCATTGCTTCCTCTGCAACACGCGCATCGTCTTCGCGCCAGAACTCTACGACCCCCGTATCACTTCCAAATCCGGTCTGCGTTCGCACTGATGCGAGAGCGCCGTAAGGACGGAAAAGGTCATATAACTGACTATCAGAGAAGCCAACTGGGAGATGTTTCACAATACGTGGTAGTGCGGAAGGAGGGGGAAGTGGGGTGGGCGGCGAAGTCGGGGGATACGGTGAGACGACGAGAAGTACAGGCGGCTGAAGACCCTGGATGGGACGCGACTGCAGAGTGGCTAGGGCCTTTTCGGCTAAGGAGAGGGTGTGAATGACTAGAGAGAAATCGCACGCGATGAACAATCACACCTTTCTCGAAGAATCTGAACTCAATCGTTCCAGAGAGCGGGCGGTTCGTTCCGTCGCGTGGAATATTAGGTCTGAAGGGTGCACAAGACTGAAATGCAACGGCGAGATTCTCGTCTGTAACATAAGGAGGTAAGTTTGAGATGTACAGTAAGGGTTCGTGAATGTAAGGATGGGGCTGTGGGCCGTCGGTTTCTTGGAGGGGAGGAGAAGCATATCCGGAAGTCATCGTTGATGGTCGTCTATCAAGGAGAAGAAATGAGCTACGAGAGGGTAAATAAGACCGCATATACTCACACTCTAGCAAGCCAACAGCCCGTGCTGGACGTCGAGAGATGGCACGTCCACGCCTCGGGGCTGCCGCAAGAAAACTCGGGGCGTGGTAACATTATGTCAGCATCGCGCCAGTAGACACCGCCTCTCCCATCGACGCGACGCGACGGCGTGAGTGCTGATAGATCTCCCTCTCGAAATGGCGGCACATCATTCCTCGTGCGCCCCCTGAAACATCGGTATGTATTTGAGGAGTCTGCACCTGAAACGTGTAGCGATGACCAACCCGTCTTTCAACTCCTCCAGAGATGAGTCCTCGTTTCAGATCGGTCCTCCACCCGACTGCGGCTTCCTCGTCCGGGATAAATAATCCGATCCCACACGCGCTGAGAATATGTGATCCGATTTTTTAGATCACACGCACGTCCATTTCTTTGAACTAGCACGATTTGTAATCTGCTCGTGTGACGTGAGCGCAATCGGTGTAGCATAAGTCTCTACAATAAGTATATCGAGAGGATTTGTGTACTTTGGACGCGCCAGGTGGTGCCGTCGTCAATCTTAATCAACACCGATGTAGTATCCACTGAGGGAAGTATGTACCAACATGGGCCACAGGTGTAACACGTCAACTTGAACTTTGTGACCCTAACCCAAAAAACCGAAAAGGCCAACGCCACCCCGTCCTCGCGCGCCATGACCGCCACTCAAGCGCACGAGCCAACCCCACCCGCTACCCTGGATGGCCGCCGTCGTCCCTTTGACCTGGACTTGAACGTATCCACCGACCCGAAATCGCGTTCCAACGCCTGCTTCAACGGCCCGTCCGCCGCCGCGAGTTGGTCCAAAACAGTGAATGGTTCAACTGAAGTACCCTGATGCAAGGTCGTGGATTCGACCCTCTCTGTTGCACTTTTTTCGGGTATTCTTTTTCTCTCGCTACCATAGTGATGTGCTATCGACCTCTACCACGGCCGACGGCCGGGTCACGTCATTCCTCGGAATTTACTCATGTGTGCCAACTGATGAAAATCATTGAACATCTCACTGATCTTGATACTAGGGAAAGTGACCAGTCGGTGATACATTCTTACACTGAACTCCAGTAGATTTCATTGATTTTTATAGTGTCCGCGGAAACATGGTTACATCCTGAGATCTGAGCGCTGAGCGCAGCACTAGTTGCTCAGCGGTGCTATTCATACTTCGCAATCCATGCATCACGCAGAAACGAGAGATCTCTTTCGCCCATCCGCATGCCCGCGTATGTACTATGCACGGACCTCCTCGGCCTAGATTATGTTGACGACCCACGCTCAGTCGAGTTTTACATGACTTCTGCAGCGCAACACGGTATGTTCACGATTTATGGGAAGACATACCTTCATTCAAGTTACCGGCGCAGCGCATCATTTAGTAAGATTTGGAGTCCATGCGGAGCACGGAAGCAGTTGACGTCGAGAGACCGCTATGGAGTAAATGGACCTGTCTGGAACTTTGGTTTTTCCAACTCGATCTCTGTCAGTGCCTTACATAACATGGATCATTGTGCAACTCACCAGGTACGTGGGATTCAGATCGGCGACTGTGTAGCCGAGCCTACAATATCGATACGGAATGGATGGTTATATTTTGGTTCGAGTCCCGTCCCTGACTTGTATTCAGAAATAGCTGATATGATATGACCACACGTTGATGATCATATTCGCACCGTAGTTCCACCGGGTTGTGTGGCAAGAGCACTGACAGTGACATGGTGACTGGTACCGACCAAACACCCCGGAGCATGAGACCGATAACATTGTACTGCATTCGTCAGTTGCAGACCCTCTTAGCCTGCTTCATCTCCTGCATGCAACGTTCCCTACACGAGTCAGCCAACAGTCATGTATCGTGACTGTATGGGCCGTTTCGAAATTGGAGTTGGGGCACGTGGGCGAGTAGGTTGGTCGTGGAGAGCCCGTGGCACGTTTGACCTTTAGAATGACTTACAAGTTGCTTCCAGGGCAAATCCAGGGCGTAGTCAAACTGGCGATGATCCGTTCCATTCAGTATTGACGTGATAATAGTGCCCAGTTGAGTGTGCAGAAACTCTCGATGATGGTCGCTGAAAGCATCTTCCCTCGGGATGGCGGCTGAAGTACGCTTGCAACGTGACGATCTTCAAGTTCACCACCGTCACGGTTGATGTCACCTGCGGCACGATTGAACCGACAGAGCATTCAAGTTGTGCTAACTCTATACGAAGGAATCTATTAGCATGCGGTGAGGGAATCCATGGTGCGACACGTCAAGTCAACGTGACAGAATCAATGATCAAGCACCAGTAAGCCTCATCTCGCGCAGTCGAGATCAACCTTGGGGTCCGTCTGTCGATATGATCGGTCTGGTGACCAACTTACCCCGGTTCGCCACCCCACCCCCAGTCTATGACGCCAAGTATGAATATGATAAGTAGATTTTGCAGCCCCTGGACCTACTTAGGTGATATCTGAGTCGCCGTTTCAGTTTTCACCGGGTTAGGACTTTCGAAAGGAACAACCGTTCCTGTGCTAGGCCAGAAAACAAAGTTCGATTCAAGTTTGTCACGTGTGCCACGAGTTGTGGGATAGGGTTATCTTGCAGCTGAGCACACGAGTAAGTAATGTTCCGAGTCCGTAAGTGTGGCCGACTCCTCCCCATACTGGCAAGCCGGCGCCGACGGAAGAGATTATCCATACAGAGCGGAGATCTTGATATGGGAAATCTATTTACAGATTCCACAGAATTAATTATAAGTGTACCAAAAATAACGCGTGCACCAAATTTAGAGGCCTTTGCACTGCGGTTGTCGGGAATGATGCGGATTCGGATGCTACGGAGTACGCGAAACCACTTGCCTATCGATGCAACACGTTCAGAGTCCGTCGTGGGCACCGTGCCCAGGGTCTCGAATAACCACACAAAAAAGGCAAGGTTCGGAGCTCCGGATTCAGAGTTCGGGCTATTTCTTTCCACACAGGGCAGACCGGGACTCACCAGCGCTTACCAGTCAGCATCCCAACGCAGTCGTGATTGCGCTCATCCATGTTGGCGGCCCGTGACTTCTTTCCGCCGCTGCCAAATACGTCAGGTTCAATTGGCGGAAATGGGTTACGCTGATTGCGTGCCGTAACTTTGTCAGAATTCGAATAATCAATTCTACGTGGCCTTCGACCCTGTTTCTGATAGCCAGCGCAGAGTCTCGCGGACTCTCGGTTGCCGATATAAGAAGTCCCCGCAAAATTGTACCGTTTCATTGTGTATATTTTATCTCTCGTACGATGCACTCCTGGTCACTCCTTTCTTCCTTGGCCGTCATCGCGTCGGCCGTTGCTCAGTCCACACCTTCAGGTTCTGCTTCTGCGCCCTCACCCATAACTACCGACCCTCCTGCCAGCGATGATCCAAATTATTGGCTGTGGACAGCGGACTCGCTCGACGTCAACCCACAGCCCGTTCGCGAGGGCTTAGGTGCTGCCATCATCGGTCCAGAGAACATTCCGATGCAGCTGGAAAACTCGGACGCGCTTGCCCCTCCAACGACCGATGCCGGCACCGTGTATGTTCAAATTTGATGACCTCGACCTCGTCACTTGTTGCTTACAAGACCATTGTCATGCCAGTGCCAACTTCAAATGGCCTTTTGCTCTTAGTCACAACCGTCTCCAAACGGGTGGCTGGGCTCGCCAACAAAATAGTTCGTACCCGCAGTGACATGTTTTGGCGTAGATGCTGATTCGTGCCAGTCAATCAAATGGCCGTGGCGACTGCTATCGCCGGCGTAAACATGCGTCTAGAGGCTGGTGCTATACGGTGAGTGTTGTGAAGGCAATCGCTGAGACCCATTTGGTCCTCACCCACATGTAGCGAAATGCACTGGCACGCTGATGGTGAATGGGCCTACGTGCTCTCAGGTTACCTGCGAGTCAGTTGTTTCACTCCAGCAGGACAAATGTATCTTCAGGATGTGGTACGTCCTAGTATCGCAATATTTACATATTTAGTCATGCTGAAGGGCTCACAGGAACCTGGAGATTTGTGGTATTTCCCTGCCGGATACCCTCACAGTATTCAGGCAAAGAACACTACCGCAGATGGTGCCGAGTTTCTCCTAATATTCGACAGCGGTGCCTTCAGTGAAGATGCTACCTTTTTGCTTACTGTGAGCTTGCACGACATCATCTTGGATCCGATTCAACTGAACTTTGCACAGGATTGGCTATCGCATGTTCCGAAGGAGGTCATCGCAAAGAACTTCCAAACGGACATTTCGGCGTTCGATTACATCCCAAGCAAAGAACTGTACATCTTCCCTTGTATGTTAACGTCACTCTCCGTTGTGAACACTCTGACCTGTTTCTTCCCCAGCTACCCCGCCTATTGACGACGTGTACAGCGACATGGTTATACCGAACAACACCCCACTGAACTACACCTTCCCTGCATCCAAGATGAATGCAACCAATGCACCTGGAGGCACCTACAAGGTTGTTGACACTTCGTTATTCCCTGCGTCTACAACGATTTGTGCGGCAGATGTCACAGTCGAAGTTGGCGGCATGCGGTATGTCAATTTTACTGGTCCTCCCGTAAAGAATTAACATGTTTTCGTGCAGGGAGCTTCACGTAAGCAATTTGTGCACTTGTTTACTTCCATGAATCTAACAACCTTGTACAGTGGCACCCGACGGAGCCAGAGTGGACGTTCTTCCTGTTAGTTCACGTAAATGTCTTCGTATGTGTATCCTCATTCCATTTTACAGTGCCGGAACCGCTCGCATCTCGGTCTACGCGTCGACATCTACTGCCCAGACATTTGACTTCCAGGTAAGAGTCAGCTGTATCGGCGGAACTTCTGACTAATGGAGATAAATCAGCCCGGCGATATCGCATACATCCCACCTTCATATGGTTATTCTTTTTCGTCTAGGTCCTGCCATCAGAAGTGCTGACGGATATCTCATCGCAGGCCACTACATCGAGAACACTGGTAACACAACCTTACATTTCTTGGAGATCTTCCGCTCGGGTATGTCTGTCCAATTTTCTATTGGTTCCCTTCCGAACTCATCACGTCGTTTACAGGCGTGTTCGAGGATGTCTCATTGACACAATGGCTTGCATTCACGCCGCCTGATCTTGTCAAAGCTCACCTCGATGTGTCCGACGCCACTATCGCTTCATTTTCCAGGGTCAAACAAGAGGTTGTTGGCCCCGCCTCAACCGCCTAAACTCCTTCAAATTACTTATTTCACTAACTGACTTATCATGCCAACCACACTTCCATTATTTTTGTGTTTCAATTAAACTTTGTTCTTATTGGAATTTAGACCCAAAGTTGGCTTTTTTTTTCTGAATCGGAACTATATTGCATAAGTTATGGTATGTCTAGCATCAGACTATTATGTGCCCTAAGTAAGACTTTGAATGTGTACTATCTGTCATGATCCATTCGAAATACATCCCCCAAAAAAATTCTTCCTGCATTGTGTGTTGCATTTGTGGGTGTCTTGGCAGGGTTTATGACACTGTCATGAGGACAGTACATACTTGGGTGCTCAGACACCTGACACTTATCACCACATCGTCCGTAATCTAGCTCGGTTAACAAGGGTCCAGTTAACTGTTTTGAGGATAAGTTACTAGTAAGTCCCAAATTTAACCGTACCAATGGAACCGAACACTGCGGCGTCGACGACCCCAAAACCTTGCAACACTTCAAGTTGCGTCTGATTGCAGGTATACTGTATATGGGACTAGCGAAGGGCCCCGAGAACGCCCAAAGGCACTGAAAAAAACGTTCCAAATCGACGGTGCGCCCCTAGTCTGATCGCGGATATGCCCGCTGAGCGATCTGATTCGGGTTAGCCACGCCCACAACATGACCAGAGGGATGGAGGGTTCAGTCACGGAAACAGTGCCCATAAGTAGATGCGGCGGCTCCTTATGTATCACGGATCATGATTTGGATGTGGCGTTTCAAGGTTCCGACATGGAACGGGTACGGTACGTGATGGGCCCTGAAATGAAAGGGAATGATGCCAAGCTCAAGCCCGGTTCTCGAAGGTGGCAGACTTGGCAGTTATTCAAGAATAGATTGCGAACGTCGGGCAAGTCCAACTTCGTGTAGTACTTCAAGTTGCTGAAGAAAGGGAAGGATATGAAAAGTACGGTGCGATCCGCGAACGTTGTGAATTGGCTCGAGCATCGTGGACATAGTCCCAACTCCGTCCCGAGGTCGATGAAGGCAAATACAAATATATTTCCAAGGGGACGAAGCGCTGGGTATCCACCCCTGCGCCACGTGGCTGAATCGCGTGCCAAATTTTGTGTCGGAAGTTGTAAAAAGCATTCATGACATCTTCGGTAGCAGACCCCTTTTTTTCGCGTCGACCTTGTTGGCTACTTTTTCTCAGAATGTGGAGTTGAGATAGGAATTCCAAGTCGATGGTTATTGCCATAGCAGCAGGCACGACATCATATGATACTGTGCTCACCTGTGAAGCAAGTATAGAAGGTTTGAGGGCAACATTGCCGTTCGCGTTAGTGTTTGATTGCGAGGACCTCGGGCTGTACTACTTGCTGCCATGTAGACTAGACGTCTCGCCAGTCGCTAATGAAGACCCTGCTGAAGGAATTCCGCACCGACACTATGCTTTCCTGTTTTGGAAGTCAACAAGGGAAGTATTAAATCTCCGAGTCCGTTGAAACGGCAGTGAATCGTGAGAGGCAGCAAGCTCCCAGAGAAATGATCAGCCGACCGAGAGGTACTTTCGCGGGAGCGGAAGACCGCAGGCTCATGGATGATCAGCTGGCACTAGCAGGGGCTGCGATAAAGTCACATGCGGGTTACAGTGGGGTCGCGTGCTCCTTGTCTGGTAGCAAAGTTTTTTCTCCTACGGTGGCGCGAGAGCCCGCGACCGAGGTTGATGATAGGAACACCTCATGTTGAGGGGCGGACCCGATGTGATCAAAAAAAGAAGCCATGATCGGGACGAAAGAACACTTGGTCCCTAGTCTTTTTTGATAGTGCCGGTTCAAGGTTCACGTTCAGGTGCTTCCGCCGACCAAAATGTCTGCGCCACAATTGGATGGTTTGAGACTGTACCACCCACATTCAAAATAGCAGCACTCCAAGGCACGAAGAACGCTCGGTCCAATCGACCAATCGACCCCGGCAGAAAGAAGTTGGTCTTGAGAGTCGAAGCTCGGCAAGGAGTGGATTTCCTAGACAGGAAATGACCACCCCCACGTTTTGTACACGACGGTCGGAGTTACATAATTAAGCAGCACGTGACATGCACGTGATGCTTGTTGGGCGCGTTCTGCATTGCCACCTCCAACAACTACCATTTTAACTAACGACCGTCCTTTAGCATGGCGGAAGCAGAGAATTCGGTACAAGACGTCTTTACCGAATCGCCACACATCGTCGACATCGAAGTGCTGGAGGCAGCGAAAGAAAACATCCAGCCATTGGCTTCCGGGCGGCGTGTTACCACTTTGTCTGCCATCCTGACAACTCCTCATTCACAGCGCGATGCACAACTAAACTCGGCGCGTAAACGGCATCGATTGAATGTCGAGGTCGCGCTACAGGACGAGGATGACGATTCCCTCGAAGCCTACGTCCGATTCGTCAATTGGACAGTGGAGAACTATCCCCAGGGACAAAGTGCCGAGTCGGGTCTTCTTGAACTATTGGAGGAGGCAACAAGGGTGCTCAAGGATGATCGTGGCGGTATATGGAAAGGAGAGCTCAAGTACCTCAGGCTCTGGGTGTTGTACGCGAGCTTCGTTGAGAAACAGACGACAATCTACAGATTCTTGCTCGCAAATGACATTGGAACCGGTCATGCGCTTTTGTATGAAGAGTATGCGGCAATTCTCGAGAGGCAAGGAAGGTGCGTCACGTTCTTGGTCATGGGTGGCATTCGTTGAACAACACGTGGTCCTTCCTATCTCAGGAAGAATGATGCCGACTCCGTGTTCTTGCTTGGAATCGCGAGGCAGGCACAACCGCTCGATCATCTACAGAGCAAACACGCAGAATTCCAAAAGCGGATGATGTCCAGCTTCGCGATGCCGCCACCTCCTGTACCGGAACCATCCACCAGACGTGCAGCCTTGGGCGTTACGGCCTCATCATCCTCCGCATCTCTAGGGTTGGGACGTGCACCTCCATCGTCGTCGTCATTGTCATCACAGGGCGACGTTTTCGCGTCGGGGCCGAGAACAGTCTCCAATTCACGTCTCCAAATCTTTGTCGACCCAACGGGCTCAGAACCCCAGGAGGATTCGCGCTTGCCGTATCCTGATATTGGGACACGTAGATCACGGGTCAAGGAGAACGTACCTGAAGTCCAGAAAGCTGTCGGGTCAACAGTAAAAAATGCGGGGCGTACACGCCGCGTGGCATCCGGTTCCAGCGCACTCGGTGCAGGGAGTACTTCTAAAATTGTTCCATACAGGGACCCCGGTTCGGGGGTGCCAACTGAAGAACAATCGACATCTGCTCTTCCTACGACAAAGTTACCACCGAAGACACCGGCCAGGATCGCTGCCGTGGTGCCGTTCCGTGATCCAGAGTACCAGGATGGTGGCGGTCCGTGTACTCCGAGATTCACACCGTTTCGAGATGAGGTACGCCCATACGTTATGTCCACAATGTCGAGTTATTCTCATCATTCTCATCAATTTTGGATTTGTGGAATCGTGTGAATCGACCAGCCGGGTACTCCTAGCACGTCCATGGGATTAGTTGCACCGGAATCCGTCATGAAGCCGAAAGTCGCCGATAAGGGAATTTCTGTGTTGTCCGAGGCCGAAGCCTTGCGAAAGGACCCATTGAAAAACTATGAAGTGGGTGAATATTAATTGGTTGATAACTAAAGAGCGTTTCGCGGCGGAATGTGTACGATGTGGTCTCGTCTTTTTTCTGCTCCGTATCTATCCTTTTTTTTCAGAACCCGCATTCAAATGCCCGTGCTACATTACATATATCTTTGTTTCCCCTATTGCATCGCCGCACCGAATCGAATCGCTGTCTCGAAGTAGGGAGTGGATGTTTTCCGAAATGGAATACCCCTGAGTGACAACCGCAGCCAATTTTCAGATCTTTGATCAGTACAACCACAAGCGACATACGCGATTTTACATATCCAGAAACATACGGACCCGTGCAATGAGCTACACGCGAAAGGCCCTCTATCCATGCAATCCTGTGACAGAGCGCGGTCGATCGACGAAGCTTGCTGCAGCCAGCGTCAAAGGCTCCGATAAGATCGTGTATGTCAATGGACGCAGTGTGATTGTGAGTTCAATCTCGTACCTCATCTTCACAAATGTTTTCATGTATCTGACACACGTTTCGAGGTCCTCGATCTCAAGGTGGGTTTCGTGTCTAAGTTAAATTCGAGGTGTGGTGCATGGATCACGCGTTACGATAGCATCCGGGGTTGAGCACGACGTTCACGGGACACGCAAAGGAAACAACCGTCGCGCGGTTCTCGGCCTCTGGGTTCTACTGCGCCTCTGCAGATGTGTCTGGACTCGGTACACTGGCCCAACTGTTTGCTTCTCAATGGCCTACGATGACTAATTATACCTTGTTTGCTTCTCCTCTTCGTCGGTAGTGAAAATATGGGACACAGTCAAGGAAGACCAGTCCATTTCCGGGGAGTACAAAGTTCTGTCCGGACGCATGTAAGTTTCGGGTTTCCGTCTCGCGTCCAAGGGGGTACTGATTTGAGTGGCCATACCCGCTCAGAAACGACCTTGCCTGGGATGCTGACAGTGACCGCATCATCGCCGCCGGAGACGGACGCGAAAAGTACGTGTCGGGTGCCTACTTTTGTTTTGTTTGTCACTTATCACCTTTTGTGCTTCGCAACATACTCGAACGACTTGAAGATTTGCACACGCCTTTTTACGCAACACGGGCGCATCCACAGGGGAGATCACAGGTCACTCCAAGGTTCGGCTGTTTTTCTCGTTTACTATCTCGCGCGGAGTGCATATATATCTTTTCCTGAGACAGGTTATCAATGCTGTATCTATTCGCCCCAAACGACCTTATCGCGCGGTTACGGCGGATGACGGTGGTTTGATCAACTTTTATCAGGGTATGTCTGCTCATCCATGTAAATATCCTCTTGGGGCCTCAGTAGTTATCTCCAAGGTCCACCGTTCAAGTACGTGAAGGTACGTCGGGTTCGATCATTCGGATATGTAATTCGTTACGACAATTAATGTGCTATACTACCTTACCCGACAGACGATCCGGGAGCACACTAAATTCGTGCAAGACGTCAAGTACGCACCCAATGGGGACCACTTTGCCAGCGTCGGATCAGATTTCAAGATTGTCTTATATAATGGGGAGAACGGTGACAAGCTCGCAGACGTCGTGGACAGCCCACACAAGGGTAGCATCGTACGTCCCGTTCATACCCATCATACACGTGGAACCTGGAGTACAATGTGTAATGTGATGTAGATGGCATGCTCATGGAGCTCGGCGAGCGATCGGTTCGTCACGTCGTCGATGGACAATACTGTCAAGCTGTGTGAGTGCGTTTCGTCCTTTTTCTCTCTCCATTGTTTTGTATCTTGCCATTTTGATTCTTATCTATGTTTACAGGGGACGCCAGCACGCAAAAGAATGTGACGACGTGGTCGTTCGAAAAGGGCGTACCGAACCAACAAGTAGGAAATGTTTGGGTAAACCCCAACGAGATCGTCTCGCTTTCCATGGGTGGGGACCTCGGAGTCATCGACGTACGCGAGAGCAACGCCAAGGTCACTCGCATTATCCAGGCACGTCCTCTAGTTTTCACCTCGTCGTCTGGCGCTGACGGTCACCTTACTGCTTGATTGCGGAACTTCTCGCATAGGCCCCTCAAAAGTCGGTGACAGCGGGGACGCTTGAATCGTCTGGCAGCAGTACACTCTTTATCGGGTCAGCAGACGGACGAGCGTTCCGGTACGACACGGCGGAAGTGGAGGCGGGCGGATCTGTCAGAGTTCAAGGCGAAGGCCACACGAATCTCGTGTTGGGATTGACAGCGTGTAGCGGACAAGTCTATTCGGCCGGGTTCGACGATAAGCTGAGGGTGGTCGATCTAGTGAGCGGTTTTACGTGCGTCTCTTCTTCCTCGTCTTCCATCCTTCCGAGGGTGACGGTTATTCGTGTTCCACGTGACACATCCACATACTCTGATAAAACGACGTCATGGGATTGCATTAAACAGACCGGCGACGCTTGCGCTCAACGGCCAGCCGAGGTCACTCGCGAGTACGGCAGACGGGACACTGTTTGTCGTCC
>JBBPPF010000273.1:0-24366 GCA_038091815.1 Leccinum obscurum | reverse complement strand
TCGTCGCCGGGGGCAACTATGTACTCAACGATATTGTATATAATTGCGCTCCAACCATCTGGTTGACCATCCAATGTAAGTTCTGCTACTTTCTCCCAACGATCATTGATAACTGCCTTTTACAGGTGCTCACTGCACCTACTTGGCACATCCTCGATTTCCTCACGACAACGGCGTTGTCCGAGGACTGAACGATCCTTACGCTTGGGCCGACGGAAGGCCGACCATATTACGTCTTCCGTTTCCCTTGACTTTGTCATGCACGACATTGGCTGTCTTCGGAATTTTCGACACCGTCGTCAACGCGACCAACCTCTATGGAAACGTACGAGAGAGAAAGATCCTTCTTTTGCCACTGTTCCACGACCTCTGCAAAACCTCGTGACGGACTAAACCCAGACTGCCTCGCCACATGCGACCCTTACCCCCTGAAGCAAGGAGACGACCCTCTGCCAGTGCCCCTGCACAGGAACGATCTCAACAACTTGAAGTTCCGACATGATCGACACTCTTCTTTCCCAGGTGCGGACTCGGATGCGTGCACTGCTTAATCACAACACGCCCGTGATGAGGCATCTTAGTAAAGTATGTAGTACTAGTCTCGATCGCTCTCATCCGCTCATCGATACTATCACAATTTATACCGATGATAGAAAGCTCTATGTTTGAGATTCAAAATTATGAATACATACATATTTTGACACTAGCGATACTTGCTACTTTGTCGCGTTAAGAGTATACGAAAGTGAGAGATCGGATACTTGACTATTCCTGTTTTCGACGCAACGCCTTGACTACTTTCGCATGGACCGCACGTTTGAAGGTATCCGTCGATGGGACCCATCATATGGCCGTCGGGTCCCAAATAGACGAAAATCATAGCACATCAACGGCGGCGGCGAGCACGTTGTAACTTGTACGTCCCATAACAATGTCTAGATCTGTGGCACCGTACCAACGCCACGTCCACGCTAGGCTGCTGTGCTCAACGTGCAATTTACTCGCCCTGGCGACCCTGCCGATCGTCATCGCGTGATCGAGTTCGAAGTCGGCTTCTAGTAATGCACACGTTGGTGAAAATGTTGACATCACTTTTTCATCCTAACTATGTCCGAGTCGCAATTACAATACAAATACAATCGCCTAGCGATCTACGCTGCTACGGCTATATTATCCAGATCAAGTAATCTTAAGAGGGGATGATGGAAAAAGGGATTGGAATCGTTTATCTGTAATGGCCCAAGTGATGCTCACGAACGTGCCGAACAAAGCTCTGGCGTTTTATCCAGCTGTAGCACCCTTCCCACTGACAGCAGAGCAGTACCTCTCTACCCAATTTCCTAATACCATGTGCACGCGCGAAATGTGCAGATACCGTTCTGCACGTAATCTGAGCACCGCAAGCCTCAGGATTATCATGCCAGGTCCATTTGCAGGTGGCTGTTGCTGAGCATGAGTGGCTGGATAAATCGGGATATGGGTCGGCAAAACTTGAAGGCATAGCCGCGATATCAATATCAGAGGGGTGGTGATTCGCTATCATGGCTGCGGGATTGTAGTTCTAGAGGGCGGATTTAACAGAGAGAAGGATATTGTAGTGAATGAATTACCATGACAACTGTGTGATCAACGCCAAAAGATCTGTCCATTTCACGAAGGAGTGCGTTTCGGCATACCGGGCAAATAGCCTGAGATCGGGACATGATAGGGGGAACGGGGTATGGGTGAAAATGTGCTTCAGCAGGCTGTACATATGCATAATCTTGTCCCCGCTGTTGAGGGCATCCAGTGAGTGTGATGGAGGAGCATAAAAATGTACGTACGTTCTCTATGGCTGCGCCGAGAACAAGATCGTCCATAGTTACGCTGCTGTGCTGTGAATGTATTCGTTTAAGAGTCTGTATCAGGCTCAAATGTAGCAACTTACAGAAGGAATTGGGTCGATGCCAAAGTAGTGACCAGCATTATCCAACATTAAATTTGGTGATTGACCGAAGTGACATTGGTGTGGACTCGGAGAGGGCATGATGACACTGGCAAGGGAATACGATGGGACTGTAGGAGTCACTGTTCGCAGACACGCATGAACGAGGCCATATATGCCGCTGTCGTGCACCTCAAATTTCTATGACTGCTACATAATTCTTCATCCGGAATCCGGATGCGCAGCATTGGCGATGATTCGACGGAGATTATGGTTTGGCGTTACTAGCATGATGAAAAACATGTTTTATTAATGAATCATCACCTCACACCTCGTGGTTTGGACCTCCAGCTCCATCTCCGGCTCTGCTTATCCAGGCCCCAAAGCATTAGCACTAGGAAGTTAGTGGTGTACGACGGAGCTCATTGGAGCAGAATCAGACACGTAATAACCTCGCCTCGTTCCAGAATACGTCTTGCCACTTGGTATGTCCTCCACAGCCAACGGTGAGCTGTGATTCGAGGGACTGGGCCTCAAGGAGAATGAAAGCACCCATCGGACATGGCATTCTGTACGAATCGGATAAAATACGTTACGTTACCACTTGGCGTGTCCTCCGTGGCAGCCAATAGTGATCTGTGATTCGAGGGCCTCGGCCCTCACGAGAATGGAGGCATGCCCATTCTTTTTTTCATCAGGCATCAGCGCTTATTCCTTGATCGGATGCCCGCTGGATTGCTTTGACAAAATTGACGTACACTTTGAAAACATTTCAAGTCCACGAACCGATACCAGTGAGAGGCGTGGTGCATTGCCCTGAACCTAATCAAGTAGTGTGGTAAGTGCATCTGCATCCATCATATAAAGACAATAAGACATACCTTTCTTTTTTCAATGACGAACTGGTAGACTGTGATCGATGTGTTGTTAGAGCCGGTATGTTGTAAATATGCTCCAAATACATAGAGTTACTGAGTGTCTTCGAAGCGTAGGTGTCAGTTTTCAAAACAGGAACTCATTGGTAAACGTGACTTGAAAAGTAGGTTTTGGTGGACAGTCGACTCGACTTGTCTGCGAAAAAGGGGGATCTGGTATTTGGATCTGCACCCAGAAGTTGCTGAGCAAAGACTTCACACCCTGTGCGTGGCAGCCTGCCAGTCAGTCAAACTCAAATTGGTCGAACTTTCTACCAGTGTTCTTATTTCAAATAAACCCAGAATCAAGCCCACTGAAATTGGTATACTTTTAAACTATTAGTAGCCGCAATTGCAAACGCTTCAACTTGAGTTTGATCAATGATTCATCGATGCATCAATCACAAATTTCTTTGATCACTTGATACCTTGTCTTTTCTCTAGTAAATCATATCTTTGATTCGTGGTAAGTGCTGTGAGTCTCCAGATGCATTTTTTGTTAGAGTACGAGTCGCTGACTTGCCGGAGTGTATGACTGAAAATCAATTAGTTAGAGTTTAAAATGCGTGAGCACTCTGATGCCATCTTGCCATGCTCTTCCAGGATTGAGTATCATAGCTGCAATACTTACCTATTTTGTTGTAAGTAGTACGTAGAGCTAGAAGCTTCGCGACCTTTCCTCCCCTGGTTCCCACACATATTTCCGCCCAGTAACCTCTACATCACCGTTCACCCATCATCCATCCATATCAGCGCAATCAGTTTTGCGCGTCTCTTTTCGAGAGAGAGAGCACTCCAGGGACTCTGCCTGCCATCAAACACGATAATACAATGTGCCAATAACTAGGCATCTGGAACCATCTTTCGTGTCTGGGTTTGAATACATTTCGAATCGGCTAAAACAGGAACCTTATCGATGGGCCTCATCGATGTATGCAGATACGGTGCGTGGCGAATCGCATGTCATAGCATTCGCTGATTGATTCGGCCAGAGGGTGGAGGCAATGTACTGTAATCCAATCAACGAGGATATCATCTGTCGTCAAGAAGAATGCCATTTCTAGTGATTAATATAAAATATCAAGTAACAGTCCAACGATGAAGTGCTCACTCAATTGCCCTGGCACTTTTTGGAGTTCAATTACTGGATCGCTTCCCGTCTCCAGACCTTGTCGAAACGGAACCTCATGGTGTTGCAGATCCAATCGGCGCTAGGTCTCCAGTCTTGCTTATGCAACCCTGAGCGATATCGAAGGCGACCCTCAAGCTTGCAAGCAGCACCATCCAGTGCAATATCGATGATGACACTGGAATGTTGATAGTAGGATGGGAAGGAAAAGAAGATGTGTGACCGGGTCAAGTCGTGTTCTGCGGTATGGGGGGAAGGCAAGCAAATAGTAGTTCTGCACAGCACCGATCCTCGATTGGCGGCCGAGGGTGACTGGGACCGACTAGCAGTCATGCGACCCAAGCACCACACAAGGCAGAAAGCATTCAGCGCAGCGCCGCAGCCCAGGCTGACATGGTGTTGAGGTCTGCCACTTGACCCAGGTCTGCGCGGGCATCAGAGTCGGTCGTTGACAACCAACTCAGTAACTTAGATTTCCGTTTGTACGACCACAACAGGGGATGTGCGGAGAACGCGCATTAGCCTTCGTAATTTATGATTCTCGATCAGCATCAACTGGTCAACGAGGTCCTGTTGGCTATCTTTTGGTTCATAGACACCCACAGCGGTTTGTCAATATGATGGAACGCTTCACTCTCTCACTGAATGAAACATACCGGGAAAAAGTTCACTAGGGTGTAGATAAGCCTCGTCTATTCCATCATAAAGGCGTTACTTTTCCGAACCAGATAACCTCGTTCTGTTCGTCTCGGGAATTGTCCCTGAAACAAGGCTGTGATCTCCCCGGTCTGATTTGGTTCGTCCTACCGTGACACTGTGATGAATCAACTCGCCTCGTTGGTTGCGGAACTCAAACCCCCTCGCTAAGCCTTACTTAGCTTCCTCATCTGAGCCTTCCGAACCGGATCGTTCTGGTCTGTCCCAGGGTCCGTCTTGCGTTTGATGATCAGCTCGCCTGCTGCATGCACGACTCAAACATCCCAACCAAGCTTCGTGTTCTCCCATAGAAGAAGGAACCGACAGTCGAGACTTGGCAACTAGAAAAACAAAGCGTCCTCCTGAACGGCTTGAACCAACTTGGTTCGTCCTACATTGTGGTGAACCCGCCCCAGTTGGATAAGCTTCAGCTTTTGCAACAGGGAGATATGATAGGACACCAAAGACTTCTCGCTCGGCAACATAACTCGTTAAACGAGGGCCGACTACAATTCTTTCCGAGTGCGGGGAAACTGACTAGCCAAAGTGTTGACCAGAAGGTAAGCCTCAGAAGGAGAGTAAGTCACAACGATGGTTGAAAAAGACGTTTCATGGTCGCCAAGTCAGGTACTGTATGACCTCAATTACTAAAGTGGAAAGAACATGAAGGATGAGAGCCTTCCGCGACAATCGGCAGCTGATGCCCACTGAAGAGGTGGGGCGGTTGCATGAATAAGTATTTGAACTTGGCACAGAACGGGTTGGACTATGCTGAGTTCGAAAAGTCTAACCGGAGACGACCGCTCTGGCAAATATCTGCCATCCTCGGAATGGCCAGGTCAGGTCCCAGACCTGCCAACGCTGGCGCGACGTGGCCCATCAGGCGGCTCCGCTGCAACGTGTGTTTTCCTGTTGCACCGCCAGGCCCTGGTGTGTTTCGGTATCCGTGCGTGGTGATTCATTTGGCCATTCTTTCATTAATTCATGGAGTCGACTTGACACTGGCGAAATTGCTTCGATGTGACGACTTATGGCTGCGTCAAACCTTCGAAAGCCAAGCATGTATGATATACGATGCAGCCAACCTCATATCTTATGGTGACGCACTCTCAATTATCCGGGCAAGTCCAGGGATTCTAATGCTATCCCTCGAAGATGGGCCTTGCTCAAGAGAACCGCCCTTGGTGGTTATGTAGCCACTCTTTCCCATTCAAATCTGATATACAGTAAGTATGTTGCCAGGGGAACGGTGACTCGGCTTAATAACTCTTGGCACTAATCCTGCTTAGTATGTGCTGATAGAGAAAGTATTGACAAATATTCCTTCGTAGCTGCCGCAATTCTCGAGTTGGATTCATGGGACCTGCACACGTTATACGTTGCTCACCGTTTGCCGAGTACCTCTGGTGTGCCATCCATTATGTTGATCCGGGAGCAGATATTCGGTCACTTGCGGCAAGCAGCCGAAAACGCTGGTCTGCGTCGTCACCGATGGCAACTATGTACTCAACGATATCGTATACGGTTGCGTTTCAACCATCTGGTTGACAAGTTCTTTTCTTTTCTCCCAACGATCGTTGATATTTGCTTTCAGCAAGTGCCCGCTCCACTCTGATAGCTACTACTTGGGAGATCTAGGTTTCCCTACGACAATGGCGTTGTCCGAGGACTGAGCGATCCTCATGCTCGCTTACGTCCTCCGTTTCCCTCGACTTCGTCATGCACGGCTGTCTTGCTCGGGGCGAACTTCAACAGCGTCGTCAACGCGACCAACCCCGATGGGAAACATGTACGAGAGAGAAAGATCCTGGGATCTTCTTTCGCCACTGTTCCACGAACTCGGCAAAACCTTCTGACGGGCTAAACCCGAAGCGCCTCGCAGTGCTATTCTTCTGCGATGTCGATGCGGATGCGACCCTTACCCCTGAGACAGGGAGACGACCCTCTGCTCCTGTGCCCCTGTGTTCCTGTGCTACTTTGCCTGTGCGCTTGGCTGGGGCTGCAACCAAATAATGATGCGTTCGACCGTGTTGTCAGACGTCCTTGCGCGTGGACGGCTAGACGGCCGGTTCGAAATTCGTTATTTGTCCATGTGCCAGGGGTCCGAAATGGGGTCGGTTGTAGAGTGGCGGCCGCCTTGTGCGCGGGGGAGAACATTCGACGCGTTGGTGACGAATAAAACTCGAATCCGGGCGCGCTTCGCGCGAAGGTGGGAGCAAGTCTATGATGGGGATTGAAATCTGCCGGGACTTCGTGTGTCGTGTGTTCGCGTCTAGACCGTTATGGCCAAATGAACGTTCTTTCTCATTCCGCTTGCTCAAAGATAAGTCTTCGAAAGAAGTGTATACGTACTTAGTTAAGGGTACCCTTGACGACCAAAGAGGAGGGACAAACGAGGACATGACATACGTCGCAGCGTTTCGCGCGTACGATTTCATTTATAAATTGCATACCTCGATGCCATGGAGTCCCTGCCAGGTTCTGTCTTCGGCAAACAAGCCCGTGACATACGATAAGAAAAGAGTGCAGACTAAAACCTCGGTGACGCTTGTGAGGGCCCCATGGTGGTAAACAACAGAGAGCGGATGGGGTAACAGTGAAGACGAATACAAAAAAGTGTTGGAGCCTGGATATGAATCAATAAAACATGGATACAATACTTCGCAAAAAAAAGTCCTGAACCTCCAAGTCCTGAACCAAAAGACGGTACCTCAGACCGTGATACGTGAGACGGTCGAATAAGTGGGCTGTCCCAAAGTATGAATGTCAGACTGACAGAAATAAAGAAAATGGCAAAATCCAAGGGAGCGAGCGTGTCAAGGTCGGGTAAAAATGTAAGATAAACTGACAAAAAACGAGGATGCGGGTATCGATTTGAAGGGATTTCTCGATCATGTAAGTTGTAGACCAGCCATGCATACGTGGACGAGGAAAATGGCGAGACTCGATAAACTTGAAGGAGTCGTTGAATCATCGGTTCTAAAAAAGCGAGCGTCGTTCTCAAAGAAAATTAAGAAGTTTTAGATGGGGGGTAGTGTAACGAGAGTCTTCTAGCACATCTAACCAGTACGTTGGTTCGGCTCAGTCATCTGTCTGCTCGATGTCAGCTCCGTGTGTACGTGGAAAGGGAGAGGAAAGGGGAACCACGTCGGCCCAAACTCACGTCATGTTAGCTCCCTTCTGAACTGCACTACATTGGACAAGCCCCCTCACAGAGCAAAGAAGACGGGGGGAGTCTGACCGCCATGGCTCAGGCAGTCGATAGGGATCAAGCCCTGGTCGAAACGCTCCCCTTTGGTATGTGCAAACTTCTCCACGAACGCCCATCCGTCGTCGAACACACGGAGGACGTGGACGTGGTCGCCCAGATGGACCGCCAGTTCGTCCTCTAGCGAGGGTTCGAACGAACGACGGATGACCTCGACGTCGGTAACGTCGGGTTTCACGGGATCGGCAAAGGGATTGATGAAATGATCCTTGGGTGCTGCGATGGAGGGCGAGACGGCAACACTGGAGATCAAGGCCTGATGCTGAACGGGAGGCGTCGTGAGTGCACGAGAAGGCGCAGCGAGGTTGACCAGGGTAGTCGAAGACGAACGAAGAGACGCAATACCGAAAGAGTCACCGTTGCCCGTTGGAGGTGCGGGCGGTTTGGGAAAGGAAAAGGACTCAGAAGGCGAGAACGGGCGCACCGACATGGGCGAAGGGAGATCTGAGATATTGTGGTCTGTTGAACAGATCAAGTACTGGGCGTCTGGGTCGCTGCCGTTGCTCAGCATACTGTTCAGAGACTCCCTGCGCGCTGCTGCACCTCCGGTAGCCATCAAGACGGAGTTGCGCTCGCGAACTTGGGCCATGGGAGGGAGGTCGGGAACAGAACCTACAGAAGGCCACAGAGGGGAATCGGCACCGAAAGCCAGTCCTTGGTCATAGGTGGTAGCAAAGCTGCTACGAGTACTCCGCCGATCTTCTCCGTCCGAATCCACGTGACTGCGACGAGCTGCGATGTTGAGAAAGGACAAGCGTCCAGCCGATCCACTGCGACCGAACCACTGTTTACGAAGCTCCATGCGGCGCGCAATCGAACGACGGCGAACGATAAAAAGAATAAGAGCAAGACAAAATAACAAACACAAAATGACTATCCCGGCGATTGCACCCCCAGACAATACCTTTCCGGACGAGGCGCCCGTACCTGAGCCGGTTGACTGTGGGGAAGCAGTACCAGTAGTGTGGGAACCAGAGCGTAGCAAAGACTGTGAAGGAGCCGGAAAGCCCGTTGTTGACAAAACATCGGGATTTGAGCCTCCGAGGTCCGCAGGGTTTGTGGGGGAAACATTTTCAACTGCAGTGTTTCCGAGTCCACTACCAGGTGCCCGGAGATTTCCGTTAGGAATACTACTGGCCCCTGTGACGGGAGACATGTTGCCGTCACCATTTGCGTTGTTTGCGCCTGGAGGTGAGCTCTTTCCGGGGGCGGGAGCTGAAGGAGTCACGGTTGTGTTTGGAATGACAGGTGATGGGGGGACTGCGGGTCCTCCACCATTTGCGAGAACTGCGGGCGGCGGGGTAGTAGGCTTTCCGCCATTGCCATTTCCGCCATTTCCATTTCCGCCATTGCCATTGCCATTGGTGTTCCCGCCGCCATTGCCACCATTGTTACCACCACCACCAGAAGGGGTTGGAGTTGGCGAAGGATTGGGATTGGGACTCGGATTTGGGTTGGGGTTGGGGTTGGGGGAAGCAGTAGGTTGTGGCCCGGGTGTGTTACCTCCATTATTGCCTCCGATGAGAGGGCTCAAGATTGGACCAAGAACGGGGATCGGATCGACATTGAGAGGAAGGTCGATAAGGGAAGGATCGCGTGCATCGAGCTGCGCATTGGAACGTCGTATAGCACGATGTTGTGCTGGTACTCTGTGCATGTGTGAAAAGATAGTGCGACTCCGAAGCACCTTGCGGACTCGGAGATCTGGGGAATATGTACAGCGAGGGCTCGTATGGCGCCCACTGTATGAAAAGAAAGGACGTCTCTGCCTGCACCGACAACGAAAGGTACAAGGGGGAAAGACTGTTGAGTAGGTGTGTTAAAAAGGACCCACAATAAGTGCCACGTCGAAAGCGATGGAGATATGGAGGGAAAGTCGACACATTTATGCCGGACATAAGGTTGCTGAGTTCACCATGGATACAGGTAGTCTTTTGACACATTTAATCAAAAACCAGCATGCAACGCGGCACGAGGGTGGGATATTCGCGAAGAAGGTTCAGTAACTTGGGCTAGTCACTGGGAGCGTGCGGCTTGGCGTGAACGAGCCAACTTCGTTTAGCCTGATTGTGGGTAAGCGTGAGATCTTATCAGATCGGATCTCATAGTACTTTGCCGCCCAGGTCGCTACTAGCTCAGATACCGAGTCAAAGTCTCAGATTTTTCACTCCTCCTCAGGGAACTTGATCTCGCTACTTTGGAGCTCAGCGCTCCACACTGACCTCCGCCGGCAATTATTGATTACTCCGCTGACTCGAACCAGCTTCAAGATGCGGTCCGCTTCAAGTTCAGTCACGCAGAAAAAAAGGTACACCTTCGGTTTTCACTCGCTGAGAGCAGCCTCATCTAGAGGACATTTGGTACAAATGAGAAAAGGAAAAATGTCGCAGCCAGCAGAGAGGAACCCCTCAGTGATACGTGCGGAATGATGTCATGGGCTATGGAGTCGCACCGCTCCGAGTCTCGGCCGCGATCTTGTCCTCGCATTTAGAATTTTCACCCGCTTTCTCGTTGACCAGCGCGTTCAAGTCGACGTCGTACCGCTGCCTGCTCGAGGCATCTTGCTGTTCCTCGCTTCTGTACCTTAGGGCCTTTTGATGTGGGTCTTCGTCTCCTAATCGCGACAAATGATGGACACAGCGAATATCATACAGGCATGCATGCATCCCTGGTCTGTTCATCCCTATCCAAGACCACATTCAGATGGTTCTTTCCTTTCCCCTGCAGACCGACCGCAATCGCAGGCTAATGAACCCCGTCCCGTGATACATGTACCGGAAACCCATGTGACCCTGGAGGATGCGTCTGCGCATCTTGTTCATGGAACAGTACCGCCGGCTACTCTGACCTCAAATTCATTTTCTGCTCAGTTTGCATCCGGTCCGCTGCATACTCACCATGACAATTTTGAGGTACAGTATGTCATGTCCCCGCATCCTCCTCCATTCCAGAACCAGCTGTCACAACAGTACATGTACCACGGATATTATCCCGCAGACTCTAACCGGTATCCAACACCACAATATTTTCCCGCTCCCCATCCCCCGCGCCCACCGTACCATCAGCCTAATGCGGCAGATAACGATCTATCGAGTTACCATCAAACACACGGCCTCGCCCTGCCCATGCTCCATCCCGTGGCTTCACTTTTCCACCCTGGCTTGTACAACATGCAGCAATATCCGTTACCCCTCCATAATTCGACCGGTTACTTTGGGCTGCCAGCACAGTATCGGCCAAACGAGTATCAAAGTTGTTATGACTCGGGGCCAGCCCCAAGCATGCTACGCCAGGGCACCCCTACGCATGGCCAACAACCTTTTCCGCAGGCGAGCTATTCGCGTCCCCGAAATCCGCGCCTACCCCCGGGCCGAGATCCCAACACGCCCAGGGTGCAGCCAAGCTGCTTGGATCGCTCACCCTCATCTAAACTCGGCTACAGCGACACAGCCACATTATCAAGCACGAATCCTCATGTCGCTGCTGCACCTCCACCGGAACAGATCTCAGCACAGAGTGCTCCTAACTCGGAGACGTTGCAGCCTCGCAATGTCTCGGCAGGTGGTAGTACATCCCGCAGCACGGCACATAACCGTCCACTCGTTCGCCGTCGTGACTATCACCCCAACCCGCCTCCGAATCGGACAGAGTGGGTCATGTGGATGGGTAACGTTCCAAACGACTCAACGCATGACCAACTGTGGCAATTTCTGAGGCGACCTGATACTGTGGCCCCTGACTTGGAAAGCAGTGGGAATCATGCTGGTGGGTCTGAGAGCAGCGGAGTGCTCTCCGTCTTCCTCATCACTCGATCCAACTGCGCATTCGTCAATTATCAATCGAAGCAACACCTGAACAGTGCCATCTCCCGATTTAATGGACGGCAACTACGTCCGCACGATCGCCAATGTCCGAGGCTAGTGTGTAGAGCACGCCGGAGGGACGACGAACTACAAGCTGGCGTCGGTGCCCAGCGTGGTACCGGCTTGCATACGCGTTACGTCAAGAACATGGTACAAAAGGATAAGGAGACTACTGTTGGGAAGACTACTTCCCCTAAAAGGCGTCAATCGAATGCGTACACGGCAGCTAATTCGCCGTCGGTTTCATCCACTGCCAAGGAAGACAATGTCACAAAATCACAGCAGGCCAAGGAATCGCCTAGTTCGTATGCTTCGACCAACTCCAGTCTTTTGGTACATTACTTTCCCAGACGTTTCTTTATTCTCAAGTCATTGACGCAGGTGGGTTCCGAAGTATTGTTTCCAAATCGGATAGACATCCATGATTGACTTGACGATCATAGGATGACTTGGACCTTAGCGTTGAACACGGCGTATGGGCAACCCAGAAGCACAATGAACGAATATTAGACCAGGCTTTTCGTACGAGCCAGGAGGTCACCTTGATCTTCAGCGTGAATAAGAGCGGTGAGTTTTATGGGTATGCAAGGTGAGCTGTGTGTTACCAGCAGTCGATACTCCAAACTGATACCCAACAGGATGGCAAGTAACGTCTATAGCGGCAACCACAGCGTATCGTGGGCGCCGCGCTGTGCGTCACCCTCGTCTGGCAACGCACCATCCCTTGGTATACTGGGGCAGGGCGCAGGCGCATTGCACCAAAGCCCACAAATGATTACTACGCCCATTAAGCGCCTATCGGCCAAAGGGTTACCTTCTCCCGACGAAGCACACAGTCCTCATGGTTCGGCTAATCCTCAAGCCAAGGCTGCTCGAGACCGACGATCGGCGCCGGCTGTGCTTCATAATGTAGGCGAGGACATCTTCAGTCCTGACCCACGTTTGCGGCCGATCACGTCTCAGGTGACACAGCACCCCAACTCCCCTTCGTCCACGCGATATGAGCCGGGGAAGAGGTCTGTGTTGTGGTCACGGACACGAGGCAGGGGTGGCGGTGTGGACGACCCGACCCTCAGAATGCCCCTGCAACCTGTCATAGAGGAAGTGCACAGCCCTAGCGGCGCCGAAGAGGACACTCTACCGGCACCGAGTTCAGCTCCACCTCAGACGGACGGGGCCTCCGAGGTTGAGCAGCAGCAACGAGAGGAAGAGGTCGGATGGGGCCAATCGTTCAAGGTCGACTGGTCGTGCACGAAGCGCGTTCCGTTTCACCGTACGCGGCATTTGCGGAATCCGTGGAATCATGGGCGGGAGATCAAGGTGTCAAGGGATGGTACGGAGGTGGAGCCTACCGTCGGGCAGCAGCTGATCGACGAGTGGTCGACTATCGCGAGTGAGACGAGCAGTGGTGAGGCTAGGCGTGGTCGACAGCGCACTGCAAAATCACCTGGGAGACGCGGAGGACCTGAAGGGAGACCAAAGCACGTCACCGACCGTCGAAGCAACTGAAACGTGGCTATATAGTTCCTGGTATGTAGATGCTAATTTAGCTCGTGTGGCAGACACAAGTCACCCATCATTTCGTGTCATTCGTCTACTTTGGCATCGTTTTGAACGTTTCTGTTGGTTGACTTCCTGTAGAGTATTTTATGACTGCTGTAGCCCTGCATGTCATCTTGAGACTTCACTCACCCCACCGTAGTACCCAAATTACATTTGGGGTATCGGTGTTCCATCGAGTGATTCATAACACGATGAAGAATATCCAGTCGTTGAAACACTCAGTTGCGAATACTTGGCTTCGCTAGAGACCCATATGTTAGATCGTGGTGGTTTCGGAGCAAGCCTTTTTTGCAAGTATTAGAATAGAAAAATTATTCCGCGGGGGAAGTTTCATACATTATGTAATTTGTACATGATAGGCTAGTATCCCGTCGGAACCGTCCCTGCCAAGTCATTTAATTTAGCATGCGTTGCATCCGATGGGTGGGTCGTGATTCGTGTGTGGTCTTAACCCACAAGTTAGCCGCAAAACGGGTCCGAGTTTGTACTATACGATGGCCCCTAAGCTTCTAGCTCTGACCGACCCTTGCCAGCTTCCCCATTCGACGAGCATTCTGAGAATGCACAGGTTGTCTCTTCCGTTTTTTGACCAATGTTACGGTACCCCCATACTATTCCGGGCGATGGACGCATTCGCACAAGCTATGTATCGAGAGTGAAATAATTTTTTTCTTTGACGATGGCCACTCTCTGCCCCACCCTGTTTCGACTAATGCCCAGACGGCTCCCCAGGAGTATTAATACGCCGAAGCGTATTCCCCACCATTCCAACACTTATTGATCGTTGATCTCTGGTTCATCACCGTCGGTGGCACCAACAATTCTTCCGTCCAAGGTTTTGTCAAGATGATCACCCTAATAGACCTTTCGTTCGAAATCATCGACCGGATCCTATTCGCGCTCGACCCCCTCGACATCGCGAACGTCTCTCAGACCTCCCGGTTCTTTCACGACATCATATACGGGCCCCTCAGCCGGCAATTATGGCGGGGACTCTACCTCGCGCAATCGCTCGACGATCCAAGGCACACAATGAACCACCTCGGTAGCCCCCGTGACGACGACGTAGACTGGAAGGAGGAACTACAGCGAATCATGAGGGCGCGCACAGTTGTGAAACGTCCGGAGGTGTGTCGGTCGCACGAAGAGCGCTGTCTGGTGCTGCGCACTTGCATCCACCTCATCACCCACATCACCCCCATCTCTTCTCCAGACGGTGTCGGGAATATATCGCGCAACGTGCGGTGGATGCACCATCTCTTGGGCGACGGCGCGTTCTTCGAGCCCCAGACGTGGGGTCCGCTATCAGGGGAGGAGGAACAGTTGCTGGCGCGGCTGCACACGCTGTTCGGAGTGACCCGGATCGATCGAGATCCGGAGCGACGTCGGGCGTCTCAGGCGTTTGTGTACAGCCTGAGACAATACACCACTGAGCGCTCCTACGGGCCGTACGTGCCGGACGGCGGCAGTATCCGCGTCGATTGGGCGTTTCTTCGGATGGTCGTGCATGACTTCGGAATGTTGCTGCTCCTCGCGCACATGGACGACGAAGAAGAAGAAGGCAGGGAGGATTCGTATTTCTGTCCGCTGAGTCTGTTGTTTCGCCAGAGCATCATCCCTCGAGGGTTGGATCTGGACAAGGAGGATGACTGGGGGTGGGTGGAGGGGTTGTGGTCGGTGAGGTACGGGTTCATGGATCATCGTGAATTTATACGTAAGTTTTTCCTCTCCTGCGTCCGATCTCCCTGGTGTATTGACGAGTGTTGAAACGTTGACCCACCAGTTTATAATGACCCATCGGTAAATAACCTTCCTCGCTGTTGACCATCAAAACGTGACGAACACGCGTGCCACCGCATAGGTACCAGATCACGAACCCCAAGATACATCGATTTTCGACGGCACCGAAGAATCGTTGGCCTCGTTGGATATCTATTTTAGCATTGCGGGAATCGAACCTGATCCTTCCCACCCCACGCGTCCAAAGATCAACGTCGTCGGCGAGGTGGACGGAAAATTCAACATCGTTGGCTTCGTCAAGCTTACCGACGACGATCAGGTAAGGTGGCATTACGTGAGTACACGTCCCGTCTCGCGGTGGAAACGTTTCAGCCTGAGCCTTTGTTTGCGCACATGTCACACTAGTCTGCAGGCAACGACAACGAAATGGTGTGGAAGTGAGTCCACGTTCGCCTGAGTTGATTTATGATGTATTCTTTTCTAGTTGTGAGGCGGTATGCCTTGGCAACGTTCGATCGCAGTGCGGTTTCATAGGCATTTGGTCCACAGTCTTCCATGACGCCGACGATCCTGTTGGTATGTTGCTCTTTTCTTTCCCATTCGCGGCTTCCTCAGGCATCGAATTGACGCGTACTCATTAGGGCCATTTTGGATGCAACGCGAACTCCTCAACGAGGATGATTAGGATGATCCTGCCCGGTTTTCAATTTCAAATTATTTATCTGGTTCAAATCGGCCTTTGGTGTGTGAACTCGATATAGGCATTAATGTTGTTGTTATAGCAATGTCTTTTTTACGATCTGACAGATAACTGACGATCACGTTCATATGCGATCATCTTGACGCAATCATTTGATACAACCCACGTTGCCAGTTCGTCTCTTTGTAGTCTTTGTAGCCCACGAAGTTTCTGCATGTAGCCATATCCGCACATCAATGGTAACAATATACACGGTAAAATATCTATCTACTTCAGACTCAGTTACAGTAGTATCGTATGCAATTCACGCCTCTTCCCTTCCCTTTCTACAACTTGACTGTAAACTTGAGCCGACCGTCCTCACACACCTCGCATCCGACACTCTCCATGTTCTCCACGACAAAGTGCGCGCCAATGTGCTCGATCTGCTTGCGCTCGTGGCTTGTGCACACGGCGATGACAGTCGCGCCGCTGGCGATTCCGGCGCGAATACCGCTCGGGGAGTCTTCAAACACGACGCATTTGGTCGCGCAGAAACCAAGCTCACGCGCGGCGAGGAGGAACGGGTCCGGTGCGGGCTTGCCTGCTTTCAGGCGCTTGTCGTCGGCGGTGATGGTCACCGCAGGGGGTACGATGCCGACGCGGGTCATGCATCCGTGCGCTGTATGTATTAAAATGAGTATGGGTGTTATAAAACATAGGAATAGGAAGGATAAAGGATAAAGGACGTTGGTCCGATGCACTGTTCCCAAAAAAAATTCACGAGTTCACGTACCGTAGGTTTTGGCGCCGGAAGTGGCAACGGCGTAGCGGCCCTTAGGTATAGAGTCAAGCATCTTCCGGACGCCCGGGAGGATGCGCACGCTGCGGTCTACGCGGGCAGCCTCGATCTGCCACTCTTCCAAGCATGGCAGCAGCAGGGGAAGCGGCAGCTTGTTCTTGCATTCTTCGGGTTCGAAAGTGAGAACGGCATCTTCGTCTTCCTCGGCGATCCAAGTATCTGCGTCGTGGCAGGTAGCGGTAGTCAACGATGGGGGCTGCATAACCGACATGTCCAGCATGCCGTTCAGGCGTGAGGCGAAAGAGGGGCGGCGACTGCTAAGCGCGGCAAAAGAGGAGGCACGGGACGACGCGAGCGATCCCGGGGGAGACGCGGCCAACTCTGGGGTTGCCTCTCCCGAGCTGAGGGGGCTGGGGGGCCTGAAGGTGTGGGAGAGAGGGCGTGGCAGGTATGAGGACACGACCGACTCGGAGACTGAGGAACTGCGCGAGCCGGGACCGTGCAACGTGTAGGCGTCTGCGAAGAAGAGGATACTCTCTTCAAAATTTTGGACCTCGCCGTCCATCTCGTGCGGGAGGATGGAGGGCTTGAAGTGCCCAAGGTTATCGACCGCGCGCTTGCCGTGGGTGGCGGCGATCACAAAGTCTGGGTCCTGCCCAATGTCCTTTGCGACCTTTCCCCAGGCAGCCTCGACGGCGGCGATGGAATCGGTGAGGGTGCCATCCTGAATGTAAAAATGTCATATTTAGAATGCAGCAATAGAACAATGAACCCACCATGTCAAACAATACCGCGTCGGCGTAGAATGTTTGGACGTTTGACTGCATGGTGAAGATGTGGAGAAGAAAGAAGTGAAGACGGGTATTCGAATCACGTCCGAGTCTGGCTCACCTAGATGGTCTCACATCGTTTATATACGGACTGTCTGTGCTGGAGCCAATCCTTATCAGCAGCAAAAATCCCCACGGTCCGACTGACGTCAAGGGGTTTCGGGCGGTATCCTAGTCAGCCGGTGGGAAGCACTTTGAAGGTAACGAGGAGCAAGCTTTTGATCAAGTTGGAGCATGATTGTTATGTAAGAGCTCCACAGCCATACGTCAATTTTTTACCTTGGATGGAAGAATCAACATGAATTTCGGCCTGAAAGATCGCTTAAGGCAAAGAACCATTTGAAAGAATCAGAATCTTGATAACGGGATGAAGGGTGGCATGCTGGCATGCCGACATGGCATATTTTATCATGCTATGGGCGCCTTGGAGGAACCTGACGACCGGGTTCGTTCCCAAAGAGGCAACTCCTCAAGATCGTCAAATTGTCTGTTGTTCACGACCATTTCCGCTCCGGCTGAGACTTCTTTGGCTTCATTCAAGATTCGAGGGGTGCGCCACTGCGAAAAAAGCGTGTGAAAGAGCGCTCCAATGATGCTCTGAGCGCATGTGTTTTGCAAGCCTGAAACATCTTCCTTAGGTTGCTAACTCGAAGCCCCATCAAGAAACATGATAATCATATTCTTGATTTGTCTAGCTCGCGCTGATAATTCCAGTTGGCTCCGCAAGCTCTTGTGCTTGACACCAACCCACCTCATATCTAGATCCTTCGCCCGGCGGTAACATCAAAATTGGAGAACCGCGGTGAGGGGACGAACCGCACTCACTCGCCAAAAGGCCCAAAACGTCTACGAGTTTCGGTCAATCGTGCATTTGCAAAGCGGGCATGTGCAAGCGCGATCAGCTCGCAAGCCCCTACTAGAACATAACGGCAGTTGACGTCAAACCACCCGAGCCCTCGGCGTATTCATTGTAACCGAGCGGGTGCTTTTCTCTTATCATTCGATTCGATTTGTCTTTCGCTAACGACAAAGCAGAGTCAGCGGACGTTCCTCGTCGGTACGGGAAGTATAATTGGCCGGTCAAGGTACGCTGACGTCACTCCCGCTTTCGAGCGAGTTGCGCCATTCATCTGTCTAATCTCCCGCGTGGCGTTCGGTGGAGCCCATCCTTCATTCTCATTTTTTCCCACGTCCCTACGACCCCGACGTCACACTGAACAGTCACACGTGCGAAGAAACTTTGTTGTAATCAGCCAAAAATTCCCTTTGATCGTCCCGCGTAGCCGATAAGGTCGCCGTAAACGGCAAATAGCTGTGGTGCTCATGATCATGATCATTTACCCGATGACTGACACCCTGACTTGAAGCCCTCGGAGGCGCCCACAAAGGAAGGAACATCGATCTGGAGAGATCTGATCCATCATCTCATCTCATTGACCGAATCTCGGTAGCGCCGCCGTTCGAACGACGGCGTTCCGTGGGTTTCTTCTCCTTTCTTCTACTTTGTCTTTCTGGGGTCACCATTATGTTTGCGATACCAGCATCATGCGTGTCGCCTTTCTAGAGCCACGTTGACGGCAGCCCTCTTTCTTTTGGGCAAGCACATTGGAAGCGCTGAGGGTCGTATCAAGCAAGTATCAAATGCCGATATAGCTCCACAGGTCATCACGACTATTCTTATCGTCGTATTATTACACCAGTGCCCCTAAAAAAGCGTATGGGCGTATCAGGATCAAATCGGAGGAAAGCCCTCATCTGAGTCACCCTACCCCCTTCGAGTGGTACAATCATACAGCAGCACGGCAAATTTTTCGCCCTCGCTAGTCAGCCCAGCCTAACACCACCACACACGATCATCGCTGGACCGCTGGCCATCGGCGTCGAGCTCGACGCCACCCACGACGGTTATTTGCAACAACATCGTTCGCTTCCCGTGGCCTCGTCCCCAACTGCGGGTCGGGGTCGGAAAGCCTCGACCTTCCTAGTTCTTCGTATCGAATAAACTCTTTTCCTCTATCGTCTCCTTGCACGATGCCTATCATGCCTATCAGCGTTCGGAACAAGTTCGGAACGACCAATACTTAGTATGTCAACATCAGACGCCTGATCGTCGACCAACCTAGCAACGCGTCATCACGTCTCGTTGTCAGGTTTCCGCCTCGGTGAACATCATCGCTGGCTTCCAACTCAAAACTTGAAAACATCATCGCCAACCAACGAGGAATTCGCGCGAAATCTATCGCATTATAATAACTGCTCTACGCTAAGTCGTATCAAAAGAGTACTTGTAGTGTTCCAATCGAGAGGGAAAGAGCGGGAGTGAGAGCGAAAACGCTCATCATAATCGAATCGAATGCACATGTTTACCTGCATATAAAGGGAAAAAAACATAAGTGCTCGGCGAGAACAACTTCTCGCATAGCGGAGATAGAACAAAAGAGAACACTGACGGACAAGGACCAAGGATGGGTGAGGGGGAAGAGGAAAAGGAACGACAGCAGACATGAACGAACTATACGTGCATGGCCAGCCAAGATAACAAAAAAATAATGACAGACCAAAACAATAATGTTAAACACAGAAGTGGGAATGACTTCTCCGGACACAATCCATGATGGCATGGTGGCGTTGGTGTTGGTCCGCTCAAAAGTCGAAAGTCCGGAAAGGTGAATTGCGATGCGGGATATACAGAGTGGACATGGGCCACGAGGCAAAGGAGAAGGAAACAGAGAAGAAAGAAAAGGCAGTAGGCGAGTAGGCAAGTAGGCAATACACCTTGGTAATCTGCACAACGACTCGATTAGTCACTGCCGCGACATCACCGGTTACCAGGGAAACGCTCCGACACTCACTTTTGGAAATAATGTGACGTGCATGATTGCAATTGACAACCTCCGGTTCATGCTTCAGTTGAATATCTCTGTGACAGTGCGTCGACGCTCCCGCCTTTGCGATGGGAACGCGATCGTTTTCGGTTGAACGTTGCCACCCGCCCTGCTTTCGCGACCCTCAACCGCAGCTTCCAGCGACGACTGCGCGGCACGAACACCCAGCGTCCGTCGACGACTATCTCTCTCGGTTTCCGAGCCCGAGAGCGGCAAGCGAACCTGGCCGAGACCCGAGTTATCCTCTTCCGAACTCGTACCTGCGCGTCGTCGAGCCTCGTCACGGCTTTGTTGCTGCTGAAGAGCAGATACCGACACTCCCGACGGACGGGAAAAGGTTACGGATGATCGCACTGACTCGTGGGAGTCCGTGCGTTCCAGCAGAAACGTGGAAATCTCAGGAGAAGCTGACGCCGTGTGGGTCGAGATGGCTGTCGTAGCGTTGGGTGTGGATACAGCAAAGGGCGGATTGGGGTTGCGAATGGTAGTTATGGAAGCCAAGGATACGTTGCGACGGCTACCCTTGTCAATGGTAGTGTTGGATCTTTGGAGTAGAGATTCGGACGGAAGAGTGGGGAGGGGAGGTGGGGTAAAGTACACGGTCCTTGACCTTTCTGCCTGGGGGTATCGAGATAATGGCGTTGGAGAGGGTTCATAGTCTACCGACAAGTCGAGAACATTGGATGGCGTATTATGAAGGCCTGAACCTTTCGCCGCCATATGCTGTTCGCGATGTTCACGCGGAGTGAACAATCGTCGGGAGGTTGAGAGTGGGTTCAATCCATTGCGAGAGGGGGCCGAGCGATCCTGATCGCTTGCGTTGTTCCGTTCTCGTGCAGACGGGGGACGGGAAAGGTTGAGGCTGAGATCGCTGCGAGAGGAGAGCCTGCGAGAGATATCGGCCCCACGAGTGGAAGTCAAGGGCTCCCAGCTCAGTCGTGACTCGGTGCTTCGCCTATCATCTTGAATCCGCCTCTCAAGGCCTGAATCAGACGGCGGTCTCCTCGGAGCTTCATCATCCAGGCTCCCTGACCTCAGGTGAGCAGAATCAGATGGCCCAGCTGCCTCCTTTAACAGCTTCCCTACACCGAGAATGAATGCGGTGAGTGAGCGCACTACGTCGTCGCTCTCTCGGAGGCCCTCCCGGAAGTCAGAACCAACATCCCTCCAGGTTTGTGCAGCGTGGCTGGGGCCGTTTGCGTCATAGTACACGTCATCCACCTCAATAGCAATTTGTTGCTGGACGGCGTTGCTTGTTGCAGCTCTCAAGATCCTGTTGAGCCGTTCTGACGAGCGTATGATTGCGTTTGAATGATCGGATAAATCGTGAACAATTTGGGATTGATTCGGAAGCCGAGAGAGTTGCGCTTGAAACATCGCGAGTGACTCCAACATGAGGCGGGTGTGTTCAGCACTCTGGGGATTATTGAGGCTTGCCAACATGCCACTACTAACGGGGGTCATGCTCGTGTGACGGCGGGAGAGTGTGCCAGTACGAGGAAGGTCCGGCTCGACAGGCGTTTGGGGTAAAGAATTTATGCGTGCAGTTGGTGAGTGTCGGGACTCTGGTCTATCTGAAAGGTCATAGGTTGTTCTCCTGGACCGTATCGAATAAACCCCGGACCTGGAATTGTTCTCTCCGTGGAAGAAGTCTGCCATCGACGTAGCGGGTCGGGATGAGATGCCACGTCCTATGCCTTTGGTGTCCCGCTCGGCAATAAGGGCAGTAGGTGCACGAGGTGGATCCGAGTGTAAATGGGGTCGAGGAGCAGGGGGACCAACAGATTCGCCGGTACGTGTGCTGTATCCACTTGTTCGACTCCTGTTATCAGCATCGGGTCGCAGCTGCCTCACCTCGTCCTCCCACTCCACGGTGCGACCAGTGCTAGGCCCAATGTCACTTGAGCGTGGTCCTCGTGCAGACGCTTTCATATTACGTCTATCTGCAAAGACATCCTCGCTTGATGGTGCCCCCTGTCTCACACTCCCTCGCATGCCGATCCCCGCTGCACGCAGGCTTTCACCTGCAAGTCTGCCTGTTGCCCCTGTGCCTGAGTTCAGAGTACTTTCGGCACTTCCTCCGCGCTGAGACTGTCTTCTCCCGATATCTGGAGCGTTTCCTGAGAGGTCGTCGGAGAGCCAACGAGTCTGATGTCGCCGGGTTAGATCCCTTACAGTGGAAACCCGTGATGACCGAGCGCCTCGGGGAGAGTAATGGACACCGGTTGTAGCATTGACAGATGTATGCGGCGCAGTTCTAGGCAGATGATCCTCCTCGTACCCATCATCATGGAAGGACCCTCGGTGGGGAGTCATGGGCTCGATCGAATTCTGATGAGAATGCAAGATTAGCTGACTGCGAAAGAGACTCGACCATGCCACCAACCCGTCCATCCAAACTCCGTCCTTCTCTATCTCTAAATTCCCTTGGAAGCGGTTGTCGTGACCTTTTGTTTCCTGTGGGACTTATCCTTGAAGTGGCTACAGCGGCCAGCGCTGCATCGGTGATATCATGATCGTTTCTAGTGTACCGCCCGTTCTCATGGCCAGATATGGCACCCGCCAGTGACACTCGTTTGCGGGGAGTGCGTGACGGGCCTGGAGACGCCTGACGCGTTTTCTCTGGAGATGAGGGGGCAGAGATGAGCCTTGGTCGTGAATGGAAATCTGATACGGACGGCGGTGTTGATGAGCGTTCGGGGGATGATGAGCGGTAGGAATTGGAATTGGACTCATAACGGGAGGGGGTTGGGGCACGCAGACTCTCTCGCTCTGTTTCTGATCCTGAGAGTGTATCATTGCGTTTGATCTGTGGTGCGGACTGGGAATGCGAGTGAGATGAGAGACGAGAGGATGATGAAGTGGAAGGTGGGGCATTAGGTGAACGTGAAGCGTGGGTGGGGGATGGCGTATTGAGGCGAGAAGAAAGTTTATCTAGTGCCTACATGGTTGGAATAGCATATAGCATATAGGCACAAAGGAATGCAATTTGGCGTCGAGATAAGTGCGAAAAAAAACACAACGTGGTCCCAAAAGATCACCAGGAATATACCAAAAACACGTGGAGTAGACAAGGGCACGCAGTAAGCATAAGCCCAGGAGGAAGCGCAGTAGGCTCACCATGCGGTTGCGTTGAGCAAGACTCTTGACCCGCTGGAGCGCAGCGACGTTTTCGCTGGGGTTTGTAACTCCATGCCTGAGGTCGAGCCTGGCGGTATGGTCCTCCTCACCCGCATGGTCGTTTTCGTCATCTTCGTCATCAGAATTGGGTCTTGAATTAATGGACTTGTCGTACGTTTCTGCGGGCATGACTGCACTTGGGATACCTGAGAACGAAACTGGACGCTGTCTGAGGCTGCCTGAGTTTGCACTCTTGTTGTCGCCAGTCGAGCCGCTGCCAGTGGAATTGGTGGCTGGGGGAGACGGTAAACCAGAGGGGGAAGCAGCGATAGGGCTTTCCGGGGGCTCAGGAAGGTCAGGTATGTTGGCTTCCTTGGAATCCTTAGGTGCTACCGATCCTAGGAATATTGCGGACAAAGGGCGCCTCGAGGAAGAAACGAGTGAGCGCGGCGGCATCAGAATGAGCGCAGCAGATCATCAACCACGGCGGGCGTCAAAAAAAGTTGTCGTTGTCGTCGTCGTTGACAGCGAGCAAAAGCGTTGGGACGACGACGAGCTCAGCGCCGGGCAAGTAGCAGACGAAGGAGAGGTTAACTATCGTGGGAATTCAATCTCTCGACAACCTCTCCGAATTCCGACTCCTCCCGACCTCAACAAGGTCAGGTTGAGACCAAAACTGTTGTCTCCGTATAAAAAGCTACGAGAGGCACCTCTCCGAAGAGTCTCACGAGTTTCCTTTGTGACTCCATCATTGGTGCCTACGATCCGCATGGACCAGTCACTAGGAGAGAAGCGCCGGGTCGAATACTGGAATGAAAGGATTCGCCGCCGAGACCACTTATCTTTGACTGCCAGCTTGCCTACATTGGCTGTTGTCTTGTCGTGGCCCCAGCCCCGATTGATCCTTGGCTTCCATTTTCCGACGTCTTTCGGGTGTGCATCCTAGTGACCAG
>JBBPPF010000272.1:0-24376 GCA_038091815.1 Leccinum obscurum | reverse complement strand
TCGCCGAAAAATTTCGTCAGTTGGGCCTGTGACGCGTGACGAACCTGAAATTTTCGTCATTTTGAGGCCCGTGTGACGCGTGACAGACGAATCGATCGAATTGGTACAGTACATCGATCCCATGGTATTTCACGATTCACGAATGCCTGTGAAAGATTGATTTCAACTCATGCTGAGACAAGTAAACAAAGATTCAGCCAGGATAGGATCCTCTGCCTATGCAAGCATCATCCGACGTGCTGTAACGTTTTCTGCGTAGTACTGCTACTTGAATGACTAAGCACAATGGGCATTTCATCCAAATATTGCCTCACGTGCAGCTACATATCAGGCTACTTCCAAAGCGCTACAAAAACGAGTGTAATATGAAGATATGAAGATACAATACATTTGTGTGATAAGTGAGATAGGCATACTAGCAATAAAGATATGCGATCCATGTTACAATAATGTTCATATATGCATATGCCTGATGCGAAATTATGGTGCTGTCCGTAATAAAATGTTTCACGAGGCAGCCGGGGTCCAGACCTGAGGAAGTTGTATCATAGAAAGATCCATCTCCGGAAGAGCAGAATTGGCATATGATTGAGGAAACATGTAATTGTTGCCAAGTTCATAAGGATCTTCGTTCAAAAGTGCAGTCCAATCGATGGGTTGAGACAGATCCGGCAGGTCCGACAGACTTTGAGGTACAGAATCAGGGACTGAAGTCACGACGGATGGGTGAGTCGTCTCCAGAGGTGCGGCGAATGAGTCCCTCTCAAGAGATTGGAATAGTTCGTCAAGGGTGGTTAAATCAGTAGACGGCAGTAATTGGTTGTCTTGGATCGCTAGCAAGACGTTGAACGTTAGTTGCCACATCGTGGAAGAAAGACATAGACTCACGAGGGATAAGAGTTGTCTGTGAGTTTTCGGGCAGAGTGTAGTTGTTAAACAACTCGACTTCCCATTGTGTCAAAATGTCAGGCTCAGCAACATTAACTGGCGGGGGGAGGGAAAATAGATCGTCGAAGTTGGCTTTAAACCACTCGTCGATGGAATATTCACTTTCCGGATCGGAAAGTGGCAGAGTATCAGAAATGGCATGAAGGCGTGGTTCAGTCACCGAATCTCGCGGACGTTTTGGCTGCTCATTGGCGTCTGCATCGGACAGGCGTCGTTTGCGTGTTCTGGAACCTGCGGCACTCTGAATGACGGGATCAGGTCGCGATATTTGATCATCTCCTAAGGATTCTTCTGCGGTCGTAGCTGGGGACGGTAGACAAGCAATCGTGGAAGAGGCGCTGGAGCTAGTTGGAGAGATGTAGGATTAGAAAGACAACACGAAACAAAACAAAACAAGGATCGACATACCAGGGACGTTTTACGCGCCTTGTGGTCGGCTCAGATGTCATAGTTTGAGATGCCTGCGAAGAGGAGAGACGCCGTTTGCGCCCAGCCAAGGTAGCAGGTAAAACATCATCGTTGTCTTCGCTTCCTTCCGTGAGGGACGCGTCGAGAGCAGGCGCGGGCATTAGAAAGGGCGATCGATCAGGGGAGGGGTAGCAGTTTTGCGCTATCAACGTCCTGTTCTGAGAGTCCATATTCGTCGTCGTTTCTTCGGGCCTCGGGAGCTCCGGTTCGTTTGAAGATATGTCTGACATATCCTTCACAACCGTGTCAAGATGACAAGCAAGGGCACTCTTGGTCAAGGTTGAGGAGTAGAGTTCCTCGGCCGCAACTTTTACCCTGAAGAAGGCATGGATGATGTCCGCTGGTAACTGGCGATTTGGATCTTCCTCGACAAGAGCGCGGTAGGCTGCATCGAGAGCATCTGCTCGACAGTTGTGGAAGTGATCGCGGCACAACGCCGTCCAGCCCATTCGCCTTCGTGCATTGATGAACCACGAGTTGACCGAGGAGAGAGTGCAGTTATGCCGCTCTGCTAGAGATGTTTTGACCGTTGAGGATGGGTACGGATTTGCGATGTTCTCGAGAAGCCAAGTATATGCCTCGGTGATGAAGGAAGTGCCATTAACAAGAGAGGACGAGCGAGATGGGGGAGACGGAGATGGAGATGGAGGATGCGCGGTGGAAGAGAGGTTGATGTTGGCTATACCGTCAAGAATGTTGGTGAAATCGTTACGAAGTTTGCCTCTGAGCTGTTGGGTTGGCTTCTCGAGCTCAAGAAAGCAAGCAGCAATGAGAGCGGAGTAGGAAGTAGTATCTGTTTCGACAATAGTGTTGCAGTCAACACCATCGCGCAATAGTAGAGCTGGCCAAAGGCCATCTTGTAGCAATGCCATGATGTAGTAGTGTAAGGAGTAAGTAAGTACTTGCAAGCGAAACGTCGAATCCTGTAATTTGATCAAACAGGTACAAACATACCATAATGTGTAACAACAAATTGTTATGACCCAGGACCTGTAATCGGCGCAGGTTTATACTTACAACAACATGATCGATACTGCTGTTCTTTCACGCATCCCAACCCGTTCCGATCAATATATCAGCTCTCATCCCTTGCCAACCCCCTCCCCACTGGACCTTCCTGAACCACCCGCTTTACTCCCTGCTTTGGTCGCGGCAGGTGCAAAGCCGGAAGTTGCTCAGGCGATGCAAGCAGCATACTATAAACGCGCCTGCGAATATCGTGAAGGGACTCAGGCTATTATGTCGCGCGCTTACTCCAAATTCGCCCAGACCCCATCTACCTGCTCGCACACCTTTGATGAAACCATTCTAGCGACTTTCAAGCAAACATATCTTACGAAGCTAAATACGTGGATCAGTACAAGTGTTGCCTTGCTCCAAGAAAAAGGATCCTCTGTTCTCTGTTGCCAGAAAGATGGCGAAAGTGTTCCGGCGAAGGTTTCCAAGGCGTTCAATCATGCGAGTACTAATCAGTATTGTGTTCGTTAGAAAACTGATCAATTGTGGTTTACAGCAATATGTGCCTTTACTCGAACACTTCTTTGAAGAGAATCCTTTCCCTACGCATGCCGATAAAACATTTCTGGCCAAAAAGTCCAATATGACCTACCGACAGATTCATGTTTGGGTTCGTATTCCATTCTTTTGCAATGTTCTGTAAACTTACCCTACTCAGTTCCAGAATCGGCGAAATCGCACAAAGAAGGTTCTGCACAGGAAGCCTGTATCAGAGGGAGCTACTGTACCCCTCGACACTCTGATTCGTAGGATGGGGAGGTTTGCCGTCCCGTCAGCAACGAGGTTGGACGCGCAGCCTTGTAGTCAAGGGACACCAGTAGGTTCCTCATCTTATTTGGTTGTACTCGCGATTTATCTCCCTAAGGTTTCTTCTTCTACCGGGACGCCCAATGTTCTTGATGGTGTTGCTCCTCTGTATGCTTTCCCCACAACATATCCGCCGACTTGTGGATATGACCCTTTCCCGGCCGATCCTACATTCAACACTCCCGAATGGCCCAGGCGACCAGCCCTCTCATCTGGACGGGCACATCAATCCGTCACGGATGTCAACGAACTCAATGAAAAGTTCTCTCAATTGAACGTTTGGGACGATCCTGTCTCACGATCCCGAAGAAAAGCAGGGAAAATGGCGTGCGATGGTCTTGCAGCCAGGATTGCGATCACAGTCAAGCCTTCTCCTGCTCCGCACCCAGCTCGTGTACTCACGGCTGCTGCTGAGAAACCTCTCCCTAGAATCGTTTTTCAGTCAGTAGCGGCAACCACCTCTTCCTTGCACGTGTTCGGACTGCCCAGTCCTGGAACACCGATGACGACACTCATCCCAACAAATAGTCACCGTCGCAAAATCGCCGCGCTACCCAACCGAATTCCTTCGAGGCGACCCCGGGGTGCCTCCGGAAGTTCGACTTCTTCTGCATCACCCGTCTCATCGTCAAGGTCGTCGTCGCTTGAATCTGAAACCCCAACACAAGATTGGTCATCAAATTCATCGTCTACTGTCACGACTCCAGAGACATCACCCTCTCCGCTGGCTGCTCTGGCATGACATGAGTCAACCTCCATCACCGTTAATCGCCCGACCAGCGGACGCATGCATACGATGGATCAATGACTTGTCTCGCATAGACCTACGGAACCTGCCTCTCGAATGTTACAGCAATGATCTTGTCGGGGTTGCCAGCATGGCACGTCATGCCCCATAACCGCCTGTAACCTTTACCTTCCCTCATTCTCGGCCACAAGCTGCACGGCGATATGTGCACCCTCATCTATAGGGATGAGGGACTCGGAATACTCATCCGAGGCGAGTGCGTTCACCATTCCGAAGCAACTGCCAGTTGGAGTGGCAAATACGTGGCAGGACCCGTCTTCCAACTCGTGAACACGTTAACTCAATCTGTAACCTTATTTGACATAAGTATCACCTAGTAACTGTCTTCGATTCATCGAACACCTCCACACTCCTTTTCTTTCCTCGTTAGCCTTTGATCTATCACGTTTACCTCAATGTTTTTTTGGTATTTATGTAACTTAATACTAAGGATAATATCACCACAGGTATGTAGACTCAGAGCTCGTGTCACTACCAACTTGCTTTCACCGGCAGCGTAGGATTAGTATGTCAGTACAAAATATCAGTTACTTAAAGCTCTTCAACAACTACGCGAAACCCGTCAAGACGAGAGACACGACAAAAGAGGATGACATCCTCACCGATTGCCCCATACTCATCATTCCACCGAGTCCGCCGCTGTTGGACCCGCCAATGAAACCGGAGAGCTGCTTCTGGGCGACGAGCTTCGTGAGAGTCATCGCAGCGCCATTCATGAGGCTCTGCTTCTCTTGGCCGCTCGCGCCGCCGATAAAGTTGCCTGCTTCTTTCATGACGAGTCCCATGAGCTGATTTCCTCCGCCTTGGCCCAGGCCGCCAGACACGAGGCTGCTGATGTCCATTCCGTGTTTCGAAGAGACGGAGGAGAGCGCCTGGTGAAAGCGTCAGCCAAAGTCACGAAAACGACGCATGTTGCAGTACGCTCATGATCATGGGACCATACTGGCTCAGATCCCTCTCGCTGACTTGCTCGTGATGTTGTTCCTATTTGAAGACGATCCGTTTAAATCAGCTTCGCATCAGATAAGGAATCGCCTGTACAGGGTTATTGTGGACGTGCTGAACGGCGTTCGCGATGTATCCGCGGTCTTCCTGGTTGTCGGTGTCTACGTGAGAGAGCACCTCGTGTGTGTCGTCTACGGGAATCGTCGTCAATGGGGCTGAGTGCATCGAAGAGAAACGCATGTGCACTCACAGCGACCACCCTGTTGTTGCTGTCCATTGTTAGGGGCGTTGTATCTCTGCCCACCGGTCTGGTGAACTAATCGACGAGCGTCACCGATCCCGATCGATCGCGGCAGACTATAAGCAGGGACTTACCATCCTGGGAGGACCTATCGGAGACTGCGGAGAGGGCTTGCTCGGCGAGACCTGAGAAGAAAGACTGGAGAAGAGTTACTATGTAAGGCGAAGCGACGGGTATTCGTCGCGACTCGGACGCACTGGCATGATGATGGTCGTATCAGATCAGTGAGATGATATCGATACAAAGTGGATCAAGACATATATAAATATCATGACATCCAGTCCCCGCACGAGCCACCTGTGTCATGATCGCTTCGTCAGATAAGTCGGGCCTGGTCCACTCCCGTCCGAGTCGTCTCGCCAGGTGCGCCTCCTCCAGTTTCGATGCTTCGGTGGTAGCTGATTCGTTCTTGTCACCTTGATCGTCTCGCCAGTGGCATCGTCGACTGTCACATTCGTTTTTCGCGGAATCATTCGCTATCGTTTTCACTCACTATGACTCAAGATGGTTCGTTCCAAACAGCCTTGTCAGGAGACCATCTCACCCATATCGAATGATGCATGGAACGAGTCGAGCTTGAATACAACCGGGTCGAGATCTCTAAGGCCGATGCCAGGCTTCACCTTTATCCACAATCTCCTCGCCTCTTACTGCAGTCTGAATCACTGCGTCCAGACTCCTCTACCGCTTTCCGATCTTATATCGAAGTGCTCGACAACATCGACGTCACTAATCGGACGTCTGTCGACTCGGGAAACATCTCCTCACCCTCAGCAGCCTCCCGAGTCTTCTCAACCCGGGGTTTCTCAAAAAAGATCTGCTTGACGTCGGCGAAACCACGATGGTGATGATAGAGGCGTGTCTCCTTCAGATTCGGAAGAGGAAGAGGAGCAGTTGATGGATTGCTTTTCGCGAAACGCGTTGGTCTCACTGCACTAACCCCGATGTCGGACTTGAGCAAATTTTTCTCCTCCGCTGATCAATGGCCAAGCAGCCGTTGGGCTCAAAGAGTCCTCGGGGCTCGTTATTCCGCTTCTCTCGAGACTAAATCTAAGGAGTCACGCGACCTTTGCGACCTCTTTCAGATCACCGTCAAAGCTCAGAAGGCCTATAAAGCCATCCAGACTCATGGAGATTGGGTTGTTGCCTTCGGGAAACCCCTCGAAGCAATCACGTTTGTTCTCCTCCACTGCCATTCCGAATACATGGCAGCTCCAGACTGGTTCTCTTACATCTCGCGCTCCCTTTTCTCCGTCCAGCCGGCCTGCTACTTCAAGCAATTTGCCAATCAAAATTTTCTTTACCTACAATCATGCTGCATTTGAGGACCCTTACACCTTGCCTCGATTGGTTTGGGTGCCCATTTCCAGCAAGCACAGGACGGAGTCAAAGTCCAGACGTAGCAGTGAAAGAAAAGGGAATTCTGGCGGATTGCGATTAGTGGAACTGAGCAACATGCGAAAAGCCTACAGCTCGGTGCTTCTACGAGAATTGCTGCAACGTGCGGAATAGCCAGGGAAGCCATAGACGAAGCGAACATCCGGCCACCATTGCTTCAAGTACTAGATGAGCGGATCGCTCAGGGTCCATCGTTTCATCGGTTCTTTGTCTGGAACTCTACCATGTCACCCTGCAGTCGGAGAGTTCGGTAGACTGAGAACGCTAACTTGAAGCCTTTCCCGATTCATCTTGCCTCTGCGCAAACGTCGAAGCTCGGGTATCATCGATGTCAATCCTCATTTGTTCAGTCTCAACTCCTATCAACGTTTACCGCTTCAAAGAGTCTGTTTTCCTCAGCCCCTCGTCCGGTCAGTCGTTTGCGGCCTTTATCGAATCCCAAACAGGAATATCTTTTTTTCTTGGCGTTGTCTTACTATCAGTACGTCACCCGAGCCCACATTCTCTTTAGGTTAGTCGACAGCGCTTCAGCCATCGATTCATCTCTCGTGGCTAGTTTGAATGTGATATTCGGAACTGAACACAGACAAGCACACATGAGCATTCGACTTCGAGTTGAAATTCGTACTTCTACAGTTCACTTTCACCAGAAACGCAGGATTAGTATACATACATTCAACGTCAGTACAACACGTCTCTGCCCAAATTGATTCTGGAGCAACTTTACGGAATCCGTCAAGACGAGAGACACAACAAAGGGGCCGAGGATCCTCACAGCTTTGTTTGGGCTCATCATTCATCATCTGCGTTGTCTGCGGGATTGTCGTCAATAGGATTGCGGGCATTGATGAAAAAAAATATTAGCACTCACAGCGGCCCTGCGATTGCTGTCCACGGCTGTTGTATTGCTGCCCACCGGTCTGGCGAACTAGTCGACGAGCATCACCGATAATCGATCAGCCTGATAGCGAAATACTTACCATCGTTGGAGTACCCGGAAGATACGTCATTGGAGTACCCAGAAGATACATCATTGGAGGCTGAGAAGTATCGTCAACAGCTGCAAGTGCTAATGCGAAACGCATGAGAAGCACTCACAGAGACCCTGTCCTTTGTTAGAGGCATTGTAACCCTGCCCGCCGGTCCGGCGAACTAGTCGACGAGCGTCATCGATAATCGACAAGCCTGATGGCGAACCATAAGCAGTGACTTACCATCCTTGGAATACCCATCATCATTGGAGTACCCAGAAGATACATCGTTGGAGGCTGGAAAGTGTCGTCAACAGTCACCGGTAATAGATAAGCCTGATGGCGAACTACAAGCAGTTACTTACCACCCTTGGAATACACATCATTATTGGAGTACCCAGAAGATACATCATTGGAGGCTAAGAAGTGTCGTCAACATGGCTGCAGGTGCGAATGCGAAACGTACGAGTAGCACTCACACTGGTAACCCTGTCCTTTGTTTCCTTTGTTGGAAGTGTTGTAATCCTGCCCGCCGGTCTGGCGATCTGGTCAACCCGCACCGCCAATATTAATATTTGATCAGCCTGATGGCGAACTACAAGCAAGAACTTACCACCCTTGGAATACACATCATTATTGGAGTACCCAGAAGATACATCGTTGGAGGCTAAGAAGTGTCGTCAACATGGCTGCAGGTGCGCATGCGAAAAGCATGAGTAGCACTCACACTGGTAACCCTGTCCTTTGTTGGAGGTGTTGTAATCCTGCCCGCCGGTCTGGCGATCTGGTCGACCCGCACCGCCAATATTCGATCAGCCTGATGGTGAACCATAAGCAAGGACTTACCACCCTTGGAATACACATCATTATTGGAGTACCCAGAAGATACATCATTGGAGGCTAAGAAGTGTCGTCAACATGGCTGCAGGTGCGAATGCGAAACGCATGAGTAGCACTCACACTGGTAACCCTGTCCTTTGTTGGAGGTGTTGTAATCCTGCTCGCCGGTCTGGCGATCTGGTCGACCCGCACCGCCAATATTCGACCAGCCTGATGGCGAACTACAAGCAAGAACTTACCACCCTTGGAATACACATCATTATTGGAGTACCCTGAAGATACATCATTGGAAGCTGAGAAGTGTTGTCAACACGGCTGCAGGTGCGAATGCGAAACGCATGAGTAGCACTCACACTGGTAACCCTGTCCTTTGCTGGAGGTGTTGTAATCCTGCCCGCCGGTCTGGCGATCTGGTCGACCCGCACCGCCAATATTCGATCAGTCTGATGGAGAACCATATGCAGGGACTTACCACCCTGGGAGTACCCGTCATTATTGGAGTATCCAGAAGCTACGTCATTAGAGGCTGAAAAGTGTCGTCAATAGGGCTGCAGACGCTGATGCGAAATGCACTAGTAGCACTCACACTGGCGACCTTGTCCTTTGTTGTTAGAGGTATTGTAATCCTGCCCGCCGGTCTGGCGATCTGGTCGACCCGCACCGCCAATATTCGATCAGTCTGATGGAGAACCATATGCAGGGACTTACCACCCTGGGAGTACCCATCATCCTGAGAATCCCCATAAGATCTGTCATTGTTAGAGACAGAGGAGTTGGTGGTACCGAAGAAAGAAGACTAGAGGAGAGTTAACCGGCGGGCGAAGCGAGGAGTATTCGTCGCCTAACGCACCATGGTCAGATCAGTGAGATGCAAGTTGATCAAGGCTGCCGAACAATGTCATAAACATCCCCTATTTTATAGTCTCAGGACACACCGTAGGTGTTCCATTCCGGGGGCGATCAAGTGACAGCTGAGCTGGAATAACCGGTCACTGACAGTCAGTCATGCCGTAGATTGGATAGATTGGATTCCTAGCATCAAGGGTCGTAGACTTACTACGTTAGACTAGGCACTGTTCACCAGGTTTTGTGGCTTTAACTTTAGCCCAACGAACACGTTCCTAGGCGGCGGGCGCAAATGTGACGGCGGCGTTTGCGATATAGATCAACCGGAACTCGGAGAAGCGAAGAAGCCGGAACTTTAGTATCCTCGCTTATGTAAAAGATTCAGATTCAACCACATTTGCGACTCGGACCGCTCGCCCCGCCAACAAAGTTTCTTTCACTCAGACGAGTCCCATGGATTGGTTCCCTCTGCATTGACTCAGGCCGCTAAACACGAGACTGCTGACGTCGATTCTATGTTTAGAAGAGACGGAGGAGAGCGCCTGGCGAACGCGTCAACCAAATCACGAAAACGATGCATGTTACAGTACGGTACGTTCACGATCATAGGGCCATACTGGCTCAGATCCCCCTGGCTGACCTGCTCGTAATGTTGTTCATATATTTGAAGACGATCTCTTTAGAACGGCTTTGCATCAGATAAGGTGCAGGGCTATTGTGGACGTGCTGAACGGTGTTCGCAATATATCCGTGGTCCGAGTCTTCCTCGTTGTCCGTCGTCAATGGGGCTGAGTGCATCGAGAAGAAACGCATGAGCACTCGCAGTGGCCGTGTGGTCACTGTCCATTGTTAGGGGCGTTGTATCTCTGCCCACCGGTCTGGTGAACTAGTCGACGAGCGTCTAGTACCTGTTCAACGAAGCCGCTTTCCTCGAGATTGCTCCCACGAACTATAATGTGTATCTATCGCACTGAAACACGGTTTTCAGTTAGTCATGACGTCATTCGCGAAGACGTACCGTCACGTAGCCCAGCGTTGTGGAAAAGCAAATATTCCCCTAAACAAAACATATAGCATTCTGACCATCATGTCTGGAGACTGGGTTTGCATAGAAAAGCCTGCGGATGGGGATGCATCCATCCCCATCCTCATTCCACTTCACCTTTCCCACTACTTCCTTACTGTGCAAGCTGTGCCCCTCATACCAGCTCCCGGCAGCATCTTAAACTTTGTCAACTGGAGCAATGCGATCAACCAGTCTGTGGACCGCTACAAGGTCACAGAGGTGATGTATATGAAATCACACTCTCCTCTGCAACACGAGTATGTCCACCTCGTGTTCCAGCTCGCCAGCACCCCTCAGGGACTTGATCCCATTGTGATCCAGATTGAACGCAATATCCATGGAAATGGAGTACCTAGTTGGATCGGCCTTTGGGGCACAGTGGATGACACGGTCACCTTTCTTGATCCTCTGCAACCCTCTGAGGATACTCGACTCTGTACCCTCAGGTGGGATGGGGTTGTAGGCCCTCCACTACACCACATTCTTGCACTCATCTGCAACATCAAGCGAAGGTTACCCCGTTACTGCTTAGCGAAGACTTCATGCTACGCATTTGCAAAAACAATATTTCTATCAATCGACAACATTTATCATCACAACGCGCAGCGTGAACAAGATCCCACACGATGGTTTTCAAAGGCAGGCACCCTACTTGGCATTGTTTTGGCTGGTTCGAGGAGGGCACAGCGGACTGCAGAGAAGGCTGCAGAAGAGCATAGATATTACATGGACTACCCCCTAGGTGGGAGTTTCACCCCTTGCTCATTTTTTTTGAGTTCTGACATGTTACTACCAGCCTGAGAGACTGCTTCAGAGCCTTGCAAGAACTTTCTTCACAACCTCCATTCATCCACAACTGCCGTGTACTTTCATTCAGCTGAGAGCGCATGATGGTCATTGCACGTCGTTGCCTCAGTGCTCTCGCTCTCCCTTGCCTTTGCCTTTCCCCTCGATCATCCTTGTCCTCGATGTCAATTCGTTCTTGTCATCCTTGATCGTCTCGCCAGCGCCGAGTGGCGTCATCACCTGTATTCTTTTTTCGCGAAATCATTGTCATTTCCTGTATAGTACTCAGCAATTTTTACTGTATTCATGTCTTTGCCAGTCATTCCATCATGCACGAATATGCAACCGGGGCCCGGGCGAGATCTCCCGTGGTAGCTTACGATCGACGACAATGATATGCACGTGTAACCCTATCGAACTCACTCGTCCGAATTGAAGGGGGAATTATCTTTACCGAATGAGATCAATACATCACTCCTGCAATAATGTTCAGTCAACTGAGGCATAGAAAATGTCGGAGGACGGTGACGAGAAAGAGTTCTTATTGAACAGAGACACGATCTGTTTGTGATACACTATACATTGGCTTCCTATGAAAACGTCCAAGCATCGTCACTGCCCAAATTGGTTCTGAAGGAACTACACGGAATCCGTCAAGACGAGGTTCACAACAAAAGGGGCAGAACATCCTCACCGATTTGCCCATGTTCGCCGCTAATCCACCGAGTCCGCCGCTGTTGGACCCGCCGGTAAAAGACGAAAGCTGTCCCTGCACGGCGAGCTTCGTGAGCGTCATCGCAGCGCCATTCATGAGGCTCTGCTTGTCTTGGCCGTTCCCACCGCCACTGCTAGCAAAGTTGCCTGCTTCTTTCATGACCATACCCATGAGCTGATTTCCTCCGCCTTGACCCGTGCTACCAGACAGGAGGCTGCTGACGTCGACTCCATGTTTCGAGGCGACGGAAGAGAGCGCCTGGCAAACGAGTCAGTCAAAGTCACGGAAACAACGCATGTTGCAGTACCTTCGTGATCATGGGGCCATACGTGCTCATATCGGCAGGGTTGACCTGATCCTGATGTTGCCCCTATAAGACGATTCCTTTAGATCAGTTTCGCATTAGACACGGAATCGCCCGTACAGAGTTGTCTTGGACATGCTGCAGGGCGTTCGAGATATATCCACTGTCTTCATCGTTGGAATTTGCGTGGGACAAAACATCATCTGTGTTGTCTACGAGAGCGGCGTCAATAAGGTTGATGTAAAACGTTTGATGATAACACTCACAGCGGCCCTGCGATTGCTGTCCATTGTCAGAGGAGTTATAATCCTGCCCACCGGTCTTGCGAACTAGTAGTTGACGAGCGTCACCGATAGCCAATCGGCCGGATGTTGACTACTTACCATCATTGGAGTACCCAGAAGAGACATCATTAGAGTCTGAGACGTGTCGTCAATAAGGTTGCGAACACTGGTGCGAAACGCATATAATAGTAGCGCTCACACTGGCCGCCCTGTTGTTGCTGTCCATAGTTGGAGCCTGAGTTGTAATCCTGCCCACCGGTCTTGCGAACTAGTCGACGAGCGTCACCGATAGCCAATCAGCCGGATGTTGACTACTTACCATCGTTGGAGTACCCAGAAGAGACATCATTAGAGTCTGAAAAGTGTCGTCAATAGGGTTGCGGACACTTGCGAAACGCATCTAATAGTAGCGCTCACACTGGCCGCCCTGTTGTTGCTGTCCATTGTTAGAGGAGTTGTAATCCTGCCCACCGGTCTTGCGAACTAGTTGACGAGCGTCATCGATAATCGACCGACCTGACGGTGACTACTTACCATCATTGGAATACCCAGAAGAAACATCATTAGAGTCTGAAAAGTGTCGTCAATAGGGTTGCGGACACTTGCGAAACGCATTGAATAGTAGCACCCACACTGGCCGCCCTGTTGTTGCTGTCCATAATTATTAGAGGATCCGGAGTTGTAATCCTGCCCGCCAGTCTGGCGATCTAGTCGACGCACACAGCCGATGATCGATCAGCCTGATGGCGGACTATATGCAGGGACTTCCTACCTTGGGAATTTCCATCATCCTGGGAGTTCCCATAAGATCTGTCATTGTTAGAGACAGAGTTGAAGGCTTGCTGAGCGGCGTTGAAGAAAGACTATAGAAACGAGTTAACCGAGTGAAGCGATGGGTATTTGGCGCCTGACGCACCATGTTCAGATCAGCGAGATGGACTTGGATCGAGGCTGCCGAACAACGTCATGAGCGTCCCCTATTTTATAGTCTCAGCATGCACCGCAGATAGGTTCTATTCCGGGTTGACCAAGTGACAGCTGAGCTGGAATAACCAGCCACCATAGGAAGACCCTTGATGGCACGGGACCCAATCTACGGCAAAAGGAGACTAAACTCATAATTCTGACACCAGGTCTTGGTTTTGTGACTTTAACACCCAATGAACGCGTCCCTGAGCTGTGGGCGCAAAGTCTAGAACGTTTGCGATATAAATGAACCGGACTCGGAGCAACGAAGCAACCGGAACTTCTCATGGGAGGCAGAAATCATATGATTGAAATCAGTGTACACGAGGATGACAATTCAGAAAATCATACACAAGACATCAAGTAGTACAACTCTGCGCGATTCACACGCGTTCTTCCCGGGAGCCCATCTTCAAGAACTTAGTAAGGGCCTCTGCAGATCCTCGCTTAAAAGATTCAACACCACGAGCTGGATCCCACACGCGAGATCCTTTGCGAGTTTGCGAGAGCGGCGGGTCGCCATCTAAAGGGGACGATGCCGCGGATGAGATAGCGTGCACAGAAAAAGTGTTTAGGTCACAAATCTCACCCGAAGCCGACGTAACTCTGTCAGAGGGCGACAGTGGATGATGTGAGTCGAGGGTAGACAACGGGGAGGAGGTCGAAATATGTGAGGCAGCAGCAGCGGGGGGTCTGACAGTTCCAGTGGATGTCGACCACTTACGTCTCGGGCGGGTATTCATCAAGATCAACTTCTCCGCTACCTCCCTTGCGGGCACGAATGTAGTGACTTGAACACCCTCGTCACGCAGATCCCTAGGGTATGTTTGCACGCCAACAGAGCGGTACTTCAGATTGTACATCAGCTTCCCGATGCTAGAGCTCCGCGTTCGAGGTTTCATCACTGTTTCTTCCTCGGAATCCACCTCATCCTCTACATCTCCATCTTGGCTGCTAGTTTCTACCCTGTTTGGCTCACCCTCGAAAGCGAGAGGACTCGGGGAGGGTACAGACCATGGAACCTTTCCAGCATGTCTCTGTGGGGGAAGACCGTCCAATGGATAGTGTGAATGGAGTAGTGGTGGAAAGTCAACTAAGGGGGATGGCATCGGGGAACGGAAAGTATTCTTCTTTTCTGGAGTTGCAGGGACAGGAGAATATGGCAAGCCGCTCAATAGTGACGCTTCGTCAGGAAACACCCGTCCCGGAGCGTGACGCGGTCGTTCCTCCCAGGGAAAGACGCGCATCACCTTTGTGGGGTCCGGGCTCGGAGATGCATTTTCCTCTCCAACGACGCTATAATATGGTCCCTGGCGGCGCGGCATCTCTGGAGTGGCAGGAACAGGAGTCAGGCTGCAGAAAGCGGGGGTTGGTTGATGCTCAGAAGGACTGGGCTCCATCGTAGTAAGAGACGTTTCAGAAGACAATGGTGAAATCGATAACGAGTTCTGATCGGTGTCCCATACTCTGGGATACACTTTGGGGAAGTAGGTATCTCTTGGAGCCGGCGTGTCAATGTTTGGGGGCGTCTCGATAGCGGAGTACCATGTCGGCGGCGTTGGGGGCAGGTCTTCCCCTTCTAATGTTTGATGGAGCAGCTGAGTTGGAACGGTCTGAGCTCCCGCTTCTCGAGTGCTGCGCGAATGTTTATACGGAGAGAAAACATGATGGCGGTGAGGGGTAGACGGAAGGGATAGCGGCCGTGCAAGTGGAGCCGGGGGTATTTCGTGGATCCCCGGAGTAGGTAGCGTCCCCCATCTGACGGGAGAGCCCCGTGGTAAGGGTAGCATCTGCCCAGGAGGAGTGGATGGCTCTGGCGTAGTCGTGGAGGATCCATCTGGGGCCGGGGAAGATTCGGGTGTTTCCGTGCTATCTTCTAATGTTCGCGCCTGCCCCCTTTCTGCACGCGTTCGAGGGCGGACTAGATCAAAACGCCCCTCTAGGGGCATGGTCCGGTATCCTCCTTCTCCAAGGGTGCGAGTGGTTGCTATTCCCACCGCCCCGATACCTTCAAGTGCTGCACGACGTAGTTCTTCAAGTCCCAGTACTCCACCTGCGGCAACAGCATGACCGAGGTCGTTATCATTCCAAGCCGAAGTATATTTGATTGGTTGGAAACCCGTTTCGGATGCTTGGGACCGATAATGTTGGTCGTACACTTGGCACCAACGGTCAACAAGTGAATCGTAGTTATACGCATGCTGATGAGTAGTAGATGGTTCGTGAGGTGGTTCCACGACCATAACGGAAGATTGTAGAGAGGAAGCCAGCGCGCGGTAAGCAATGGAGTGCCAGGGTTTATGTGGGCCTATGAAATGGACGACTGATATTTGAGACCCAAAGCGGTGATATGCCGGGGCGTAGCTAAAGCGAACCGATCAGATGGCCATTAAAACGGCAGGGCGCAAGGCTCGATATGACTGACGTATAAATGGCCGTTGGTGTGGTGTTGTACGTGAAACTGAGTCTGTTCCAATTATCACCTCTCCACTCGTTGAGAAGACCCTGATCCGCGCCATCCCAGGAACCTTTGGTGTTTAGGAGTTCCCGGAGCTCCTCAAACTTGTCTTCCCTGGGTGACAACACCATCACACCAGAGTTGAAAATATCTGGCCATCCAACGTCTGGAGCGGCAGAGAATTCGTGATCGAGAAGGAAGAGGTGGGATAGAGGGCGGAGAGGAAGCACATCCGCATCTAGAAATATTACCTTAGAGTATTGGGTGAGACGGAAAACGTGCAGCTTTGTGAGGGCCGTATCGAGGTCCGGACGCCCTAGAACACGAAAAGAGAAGCATTAGACCAAAAAAATTGCCTCGCTGGTATGATAAGAGAGTAGTGAACAACGTTGCGTGGATCCAGACCGCGGATGCGGGGGGAATAAGCGAGCAGATACACGTGGGCAACATGAATTGATGCTCCGCGAAAAGGTGGTCGATGACGCCCCTGCATTCCAGCTCGCCGTCATGGCCCCACAAAGTACTACACGTACCGAGTAAAGTCAAGGGCTGGGAGTCAGGTGGGACAATTACTTCAACACCGATGACAATGTCGAATGCTTTGCGAAGGAACCTGATTGCGGATACATCGACTGTCTCGGGTGTGACGAGACACACTGTCTCGTATTCGACTGTCTGATCCGACGAGTGGACATCCTTCAGTGCGGCAGCGATGGTGAGGGCTCCTGGGAGATAGGAGTCAGAAGTGAGTAGCGTGACGAAGGCAAAGCGGATGATGGTCATAGTGAGGGTGTTGAAATAAAAACAGTCATTTGATTCCGAGCAGAACGCCCTGACATGTCTACCCAAAACATGTTCGATCTTCGAGCAAACACGCATCAACTACTACTACAGTCGTGACCGCCGGTTAAACTCCAGGCCATGCTGAACTCTTCGCTCAGCTTTAACCGTACGCATTAGTCCCGCACCGTCTAGATTGATGCAATCTGCTGAACGTAAAAGCCAGAAGCAGTCAAAGGGGTTACAGAGTTCAGTAAGCAGACAGGTATCCGCTTGTATATTGATTCCGGATCCTTATACGTCCTCAGTCGAAGTCGCCATCCATACTATCCTCTACGTCCGCCAGATATATCCACCCGATCTGTTTGTGAGAAGAAAGAAGTATGACATGCCAGTGTTTCAGTCGCGCCATCCTGCTCTCAATGAATACATCTCCGGCGCAGTCAAGGCCATTACCGATGAGCTCGTTTCGGTGCGTCAATAACTCAGACTCAGTCTTAACAAGGCAGCCCTAGACTTCCGGCACAGGGAAATATTCAAAAGGTGGTAGTCGTGATAAAAGACAAGGACCAGGTTGCGCTTGAACGTTTCATTTTTTCCGTTCAAAATATGATAGAAGTCGAAGCGTACGACAGAGACATCAGGTAGGTCAAACCAGTGTCCCATGGATTGGGTTGACCCCGTTTCAATGCAAGTGTTGAAGAAGCAATGTCGTCGTCGACTCTCAGTCGATATTTCCGCGCATTTCTAGTCAAGTTGAGTATGATCGAGTCTCAGCTTGGCGCGCTCGATCCCCAAGGTATTTTGCCGTGGACCGTCAAAATCGAGCGATTCATACCAACTACGTTGCAGATGAAGCATCTTTTGCGATCTTATTAGAGCTTTGCGATGATAAAGATACGCCAGTCGGGTCCCGGGATGACACGAATCAGGATCCACCCCCATGGGTCCCCGCCGACAAACAATATACTACTGCAGGGACATCGGATGATGCCCAGCTTCATCTCCTGCGAGTCGTTGAAACGGGCATAGTCAATGTCAGTCTTTTGATCTTCAGCCGCCGTGACGCAGTTCTCGACGAATGGTTTAGCTCTCTCTTGCTGTCCAGGAATCAGAGGAGAAACTTGGCAGGCCAACAAAACAAAACAAAACAAGTGACTCCGATAACGGAGCAAAAGAAAGCGAGAAACCTAGCTATGCCCGTGGGTTGCCGATCACCTTTCCTTGTCGACTGAACTTGAAACTCCAATTCAAGTTAATGCGGACGACCAAATGGGGTCCAGTGAAATATGATGCACAATAGATCAGTACTAAACGTCCACCCGTATGCGTTGAATAATAGGTATAATTCGTTCCCACTCTTCCATCGCCTACAAGTGCCGAAGGTCAGTCTGACATAAAGAGTGTACGAATTATCTTACGGATTGATAGAATTCAATCTCCCCGTCAGCAAGGTTGCTCAGCATCTCCTTCATCTCTGCTTCCTTTGAGTACTGGAAAATCGTTTGCTCTCTCAGTGTCTCATCGCTGAAGGCATCAGAAGTGTCATGTGCAGTAGTAACCGCGTCTTGGAGCTAAATCCCATGGCAATGTTAGCTTCGAATAAGGAGAAAGGGACTACGTACTTCTTTGATCTTAAGGTCTAATTTCCGCATCTTCTCTACCCGACTCCGATCGTCATCTGCGCCGCGAATCGCGTCCACCTTGTCCTTGAGGTAAGCGCTCAGTCCTAATCCCGTACTCCCTGCGTGGCCAGAAATTACGGCCGAAAGGCGGTCGCGTTCGAGCGTGACGCCAGACAAGTAGTCGGAAAGTTCCTCAAAATCGAGCTGTTTCTGGTCACGAAGCTTTAGAACAGCTCGATTTGCATGAGAATAAGTGAGGAGCGAGTGAAGGTGTACTAGAAATGGATCAGTAGTTGTTTGCGTCTGATGTGGAAGACACGTTAGGGCAGGGAAAGACGAAAGATAAGAGAACTGTCACCTTGTGACGAAGGAGCGCGGAAAACTCGAGGAGGGTGTTCGAGAAGTGATTGAGCGGATCTGTAATTCCTGATTCCAGGAATCCAAGGCCCTGGACGGCAACAGCGAGGTCGTGGTAGTCGGCCGTAAGGTCTTCACCAGATTCCAGATTGCCTCTCGTTTAGCCTCAGAATTCCCTATAGAGAACGTAAACCCAATGAACTTACCATTCGTCCGCCCACGGATACGATTCCAAAGGCGTTCGCTGAGGACGAGACCGTCCTCGAATTTATCAACCGACTCGCGCATGTGTAGGAAGCGCTCGTCGGGCTTGCGCACACGAGCAAAGGCGTTCAAGAGTGTGTCGGAAATATTGTCAATAATCCCTGGTGTGGGCTCGGGACCAGGAGGATGAGCAAGATGCTGGTGCATGAAGACATGCTGTTACAGAATTGCGGTGAGTGCACCTAGAATCTAAGAAAAAAGCGACGGCCGTACCCATTCTGTAGACTCGAAGAAGGCGCGAACGAGAGTGCTGCGTTGCAGAGTCGGATGCCGTGCCATCCGCTGCAAAAACCGATGAAGGCTGCTTCGTGTCAAAACAAGAGACTCGACAGCTCCTAAACGGACCTACTCTAAACGGCGGCGTTCCATGAATTCGGGGCTGAATCTATCACCAGTGATGTACTCTACAAATGATTGAGTATCGTGGTGCCCATCCTGTTGCGAAACATACCAAGCCGGTGCTTATCCGGGAGTACTGGCACCACGCATGCGGGGAAGTCCTTTACTAGGTGATCCCGCAAGAAGACAAAGTCTGTGAATCGTCGACGAGCTGATGGGTTGGGGGAAGAGAATATAGGAAGATTCGTCTTTGGGCGCAAGTGAGCACAGGAAACACACGAAATGAGAGACCTTGGAGAGACCTTTGCTGTGACAAGGTAGGATACGTATGCATCCTTTGTCTCTGCGAGTTCTTTCACGGGATCCTTGACCATCGTGATGAGGTGACCTTCCCACTTGGGATCGTGAGGTCCGCGTGGTTCCTCGACACCCGCGGTGCTCTGCTTGAACCCGGGACCGGTGGGATATATTCGGGGATCGACATCATAGGGTGCTGAGGCAGATTCCCAAGTTACGCTGTCGAAGACGTCCTCCTCGTCGCCACGCATGGTTTGGTTTGTGTTTCTTTCTGTAATGCGCTACTGGGTCGATAAAATGCGACCCGACTGTCGTTGAGGACGACGACGACGGATCGAATTGTCGTCGCAGCTGCGTTCGTACAAGCGCGGGTTGTACAGACCACGTGACGGGGGCTCGCATTAACTAAGGCGGAAGTGCGAGCAACAAACGACAACAAACGCTCTCCCGATGCACCAACTGGTGTCCCTGCTCGCCGCGGTCTCGCTCGCTGCCGCCTACAATGTCCCCTTCTCGGACTCGGACTACTCCAAGCAGGTCTGCTCGGGCATGTGGGGTGGCTCCGACACCTTCATCAACGGTACGCGCTAGTTGTGTGACCCTGATGACCGTCATAAACATTCTATTCGCGTACCAGTAACCTTCGATGCCTCATCTCATGGCCAGGTAGCCATGGTCATATATGAGTGGAAAGACGTCAAATATCTAGGCAGAGTCACTTCGAAAACAGATGATACTCTGCCCGTAAGTGTAGCTCCCGTTGCTGTGCACAGCTCACTCACGATGATCTGATCAGCAGAAAACTTATGTCTGCACCACAGACGCCGTGAATTCTGGCTTCTGTTCGTATGAGGACATTGGAAAATTCATTTTTAGCACCGAGGACCCAAATGACCACACTCTCATGAATGAGACCAGCTTTTGGACCGCGAGCGTTGCACTTGGCCAAACAGATGTCGCGGAAACCAATTCCTCTTTGTGGGACAATCCAGAAGGAAATCCAACCCTTCCCTCGGATGATAACATGTCTCCCTGGCTCCCGAGGGGTGTTGCCCCAGTCATGATCCATGTCTTTGCGCGTGATGACGATCCCCTAAACCCAAGTCCGTCGGCAATCTTGACGTACACTTCCTCAATACAGTACCAGATCCGGAAGACAGGGTATTATTGCGTAGGCAAGTCATTCTTTTCTGGCATGCCAGCTGACGTGTGACGTCCTTGCCCATAGCTATTGTACCTGTCACTGTGATGAATCCAAATGCCGTCCGCCAGATACCAACTGACGTCCTCTTCCATCCAACCTATGACGGTGCCGTTCTTTTCAGAAATACCTTCGACGGTGAACTTCCTGCAGCTGATTATCCGAAAGTCAATGTACGTTCTCCTTATTACCTTCGCGGACATGCTTACAAACGCCCTGCAGTTCTACCTCGTAATGTTTTTCCTCTACACATTATTTGGTTTGGCCTGGGCATATAATTACTACAAGCATCTTTCGGAACTCCTTCCTATCCAGGTGCGTAGTCTCATCGGCGAACGAACTTCGATCAACTCATCACATGTATGTTATGCAGTATTATCTATCAGGTTTGGTCGGGTTTCTTGTCATAGAGATGGTTGCAAATTGGGGTGAGTGATGATATTTGCTATGGCATAGTTTTTGCTTCAAGGGTAGTAGTATACTACAGGTATCTCAATGCACACGGAAAGAATACGGCATCAGCCGTTTTCCTTTTTGTCGGTCGGTGCACATTACATCCAACTCAATCAGCACGCGCTGATCTTCCCCCGCAGTTGCAATACTCGATGCTGGCAGGAATGCATTGTCATTTTTCATGTTACTTGTCGTATCGCTTGGCCTTAGTGTCGTCCGAGAATCTCTGGGCAAGACTATGCTCAAATGCCAGCTCTTAGCGGGAGCACATTTTGTTTTTGGGGGTATGTTATCATACTCGTCACAACTCTTTTACTCATGTCGTTTTAAGTATTATATGCTGTTGGTATCGTTGAACTTGAGCTGGAGTCAACGTCGGCGTTGGTCCTCCTTCTGTTCATCATACCTTTAGCGTTTACGCTCAGTGGTTTCCTCATGTGGATCCTATATTCTCTCAACGGTAAGGTGCACTCTTGTCTGACCACTTAGATAGCAAGCTCATGTTTCTTAGGCACAATGACCCAATTGACCATCCGCAAACAACGATACAAGTTGACTATGTTCAAGCGATTGTACTACATTCTGCTTGCAACGGTTGTGGTGATCGCTATCTTCTTTGTTGTGTCGTCTGTGTCGTTTTCCGACCGGTTAGCTGAAGGTCCGTTCGTTCAGTGATAGACAAGCTCTTCTTTGACGTTTCGTTGCCTTGTAGATTACGCTGCTAAATCTTGGCGCATACGATGGTGGCTTCTTGACGGGTATCTTGCGATACTCTACTTCGTTGCTTTCTGGTCGATTGCTTACCTGTGGCGCCCAACGGCGAACAACAGGAGATAAGTCCATCGCCCTATTGAGCAACGTTTTACTTACCCGCAGTTCGATATCCACGCTGGCAATGTCAGATGAGATCGCTCAGGAGGATGAAGATGCGGAAGACTACGATCTCGAAGCCATTCATCACAGAACGCAAGCCCGGGAAGACGATGAGATTACACTTGTCAATAACCGTAGGGAACCTGAAGCGCTCGCCGAAGATCATGTCGTGTTCGAGATTGGCGACGAGGATGCTGGTAGCGATGATGAAGCTGAGGGCGCAACCAAAAAACGACGTGGGGAACGCAAGTCTCTTGACGAGAACGAGGCAACCGACGAGCGGGCAGGTCTCATAGGGGGGAGGCAGAAGGATAGAAATGATTAACCTGACTTTAGTTAACCTTACACTACCAGTCTTTTCGTGGAATCTGTTATTTATTATCTGTAGAACACACGGACTCTACCACTCTGACCTCTCAGATCCTAACAACCCTAAGCAGAGTCTCTCACACGACCAGTGGACACCGTATACAACCGAGCTGCGATGTTCATACTTTGAAGTTCCTGCAAGAAGCCGTCCTATGAGCAGGCATTATTGCTGGAAAATATGTTCAACGAACCTGGAACAGCAGCTTCGCCGCGTATGGAATGTAGAGTTGAGAACATGCTGTCTTGTTTTTACAGGCACGGCACTGCCACATATTTCAGTTATACTTCAACGTTTCTGAACGAAATGCCCTACCTCGAATGTTTGTTTTTTCTGTAACGGGAGGTCAGCGATGTGAAGCTAATCGTTCAGTCACACATCGTACTCACCAGGTTGGCAATGGCAGTGAGACCACAACTAATGCGCTAATTTAGTTTCTCTGCAGAGGAAAGGGTATCAGAATACCCACATATCACAAACGTGTAACCGGTAAGCATCGCTCGCTTCGAACAAGCGCTCCTTCAGGAACGCCGCAACACCATGGGAGATCATACAATCGCGTTCCATCTCTCCGAAACGGAGACCACCGTCACGACTACGGCCCTCTACCGGTTGCCTCGTCAGGATTTGCACCGGTCCTCTAGCACGAGAGTGGATCTTGTCATCTACCATGTGCTTGAGACGCTGATAGTACGTTGGACCGAGGTATATCTGGGCTTGGAGTTTCCTGCCTGTATGACCATGGTACATGACCTCAAGCCCACGGGACTGGTAGCCTTTTTGGCGAAGGAAGGTCGAGACTGACTCGACAGTGAGGTCCGTGAAAGGAGTCGCATCGCCCTCATTGCCAATCAGAGTAGCGACCTTCGACAAGAGACATTCGACCAAGTGGCCAATAGTCATACGAGACGGGATGGCGTGAGGATTAATGACTATATCCGGCACGATACCCTCTGCAGTAAACGGCATGTCCTCCTGACGGTATGTGATCCCAATTGTACCCTTTTGACCGTGACGAGAGGCGAACTTGTCCCCGATTTGAGGGATACGTGTAGAGCGCACACGAACTTTGACGAACTTCTGTCCTTCAGAGTTGGTGGTGATCAGCACTTGATCAACGATACCATTTTCAGTACTCTTCAAAGGCGTCGAGACGTCCCGCCGCGTGTGCGTCCGAGTCCGCTGTCCCAACTCTTCACTGTCCGGAGGGATTGGCGCTGTTTTGCCAATGATGATATCCTCGCCCCTAACATTTGTCCCTGGTGCGATGAGGCCATCATCTTCCAACTTATCGTAGGTCCCGTGCTTCATACGAAGGGTGGTGTCACGGGTTGGTTTCTCGAACTCTTCCAGTTGTTGTACCCCACTTTTCTTCTCCAGATCCATGTAGCTTCGGTAATATATACTCCGGAAAAGGCCTCGATCAATAGAACTTTGGTTCATGATGACGGAGTCTTCTTGGTTATAACCGCTGTAACAGAGAATGGCGACAATGGCATTTTGACCGGCCGGAAGTTCACGGAATTTGAGATACTCCATTGAGCGCGTGGTGGCAAGTGGCTTTTGCGGGTAGTACAAGATATTGGCCATCGTGTCCATTCGGACCAAGAAGTTCGTGAGGTAGATTCCCATAGCTTGTTTGCCCATAGCGGATTGATAGGTGTTACGCGGCGACTGTCAACGTATAAGTTCGTCTCTAATGCGTATCTAATCGAAACGCACCTGGTTATGATCGGGGAATGGAATGATACTGGCACAGACACCAAGAATCATACTAGGATGAATCTCGCAGTGTGTCCATGTGTGCGAATTGATTCCAGCCTTTAGCCGCGCCGCAGGGTCATAGTCTCCATCATTCTCGTGGGGGTTGATGCCCGCAGATTGTAACCTGG
>JBBPPF010000271.1:0-24467 GCA_038091815.1 Leccinum obscurum | reverse complement strand
CTGCGGTCAGGGCTCGCGCAGAAGCTATTCGCTCTCTCGCTCCATGCCCAGTTTGCGCGTCCAGTCATGCCGGTCACACGGGTGGTGCCGCCGAAACAAAACCGCTGGGCGTCAAGTTCGAGTGTCCTGACTGCGGTTGGCCAACGCATTGTACCGGAGAGCATTGGGAAATGGACGAGGATCATGTAAAATTCTGTTCACGTCTTAGGGAGGTCAACGAGGACGAGCATGATCTTCGGAGTGGTCGCAAAATGCACGAGTTCGAACTGCCAGGTGCGTACGGTGTTACAGCTCCCAGATACATAGGTTTGATGTCTCCAAAAAGGACCACAAGCATACGAGGAAGCTATCTCATTTGCTAACTGGGATCTCTTTTGGTATACGCGCGGTTTCTCTTCGATGGATACCGAACGATCCAGGAGGCATGCAAGCAAGCTGCTCACCTATCCGATCACCATCGGTTCTGTTCTTCATCAGAACAGTGGATTGACCCTGAACAATCACCGCGTTACACCTGAAGGTAGCCGGTCTTTGGCCGGTAAGTCAATCCAAAGTCACTCAAGTACACAACTGAACATTGAACATCCAACTTACACAATAGCATTGCGTACGACACTGCATGTCGCTCCCGGTTCGCCGGACACTGAAGAAGCGGGTGTTACCAAGCCTCAAATCAGGATATTTATTCTCGGAGCACGCGCAGAGTCCTCACTTCCTCCCCATGTCTGGGAACAACTCTGCATGCTGTTTCCGTCTTGTCATTTCCATTTGTATTTCATTGGGCCACAAGTATCCCTCCCGAGGCTAGCAAACGGACTGGGACCTCGAGCACAGACCTTTACTCAATCTCCCGAGGGTGATTCCGCCGCGGCGAAGCCCAGTCCAGAGGAAGAGCAACAGCCATTGTACGTTCCCAACGTTTACGAGCCGCCCACTCCGAAGCCGATCGTGTCTCTGAAACGGACTCGTTCATCGCTCAAGCTCTACGGGGTCCCATCGTACACGGTCCCATACTCTCCGCAATTGACAATTACTGGAATGCAGGCCAATTATAAGGAAGTCCATGCGCAATTTCAGGACACCCTTGATCCATATACCGATCTTTTCTTCCTATTCTCTCCCGGCTTTGGCTTTCCGTCACCATCATCAATATCAGAGCTCAGTGGAAACCCCTGCTTACAAATAGCCTCTCCTACCGAATGGGGTCCAGTTGTCCCTGCCCTTCTTGCTACTAGATGTCCAATCTTTGTCACGGGCTTCTCGCCAGCAGATATTGAACGTGATATCCGATCCCTTGATCAGGTCCCTGATGTTGCTGATGAGTTCGAATGGGTGATCGTGCCTGGGGAAAATCCATTCGGAAGTGAGAAGTGGGAGGTTGCTGACTTTGATCCACGAGTCATGGTTAAGACCAATTGGGGCTTATGGGGCATAAGGGGAAAGGGGAGGGAGGTGCAAGAAATTATTAGATGACTTGGCTTATATTTAGACTTAGTTCTGGCTAGTTATGCCATTCGATTACAATGTTGTCTAATTTACCTGTGAGTTACTGTTTGTTGGGACACAAACATAGATACCATAGCCCTATGGGCACTCCTGGACAGGCTCTAGGCTAGTAGGCTAACCATGAGAGAGAGTGTGGTGGTGTTCTGTTTGAACCCTGCAACTTTAATCCACTCTCTCTCTCCATAATATACTGTACAACAACTTTGGCAGTCATGCTGTTTTGGCACCCTTTTACATCTTGCTCATTTCTCCTTCAATTGAACCCATTTAACCTTGAAGACCACCAAAATATAAGGTAGTTGACATGCAAAACCAACAAATGTCACATGGAGTGACCAGCTTGTGACAGTGCAAAATGCTAAGTATCTATAATCCAGGAAATTACGGGGGGGCGCTGAGGTAAGCGTTAATGGGTCGCACCTTCGGAGAACTCCGGGATTCCCTTCCAAAAACAGCAAATGGAACACCTTGCGTGCGAGGAACGGATGCGGCGGTCTTCCTTGCTGCAGCAAAGTTGAGCCACGGATTAGCAGTGCAAAGAAACATGGAAAAAATGATAGATACATACAAGAGAACTGAATACCGCACGTTGAATATAAAAAGATGATCGCACGACAATTGCTGATCAGCCTGGGGGAACACAAGCTTTGGAGACAATGGGTAGCGCTGCCTGTATGACACCGCCGGTATCATAGTAAGAGGGCGACTGGCTGGTACCCGATGAAACCAGGATGGGTTTGCAGGGGGTGGAGATGTCGACTTCTTTGTCGATAGGAATATCATGATGGAACTTCAAACTCATCATGGAAGTGGGATAAGGACTGGGATCGATGAGTCGAAACGACTCGGTGCCATGACCTCGAACTCCTTGAGTGTGATGGGGTCGACGTTTAGCTCCTACTCGAGGTCTGACACTTGATAGGAGTATGGAAGTGGGATAAGGACCGTCACCGGGATCGACAAGTCGAAACGACTTGCTGCCATGACCTCAAACTCCTTGAGTGTGATGGGGTCGACATTTAGCTCCTACTCGAGGTACTGACACATCTCTCGTTCCATCTGGTTGACCTCCCACAGCAAACATGGTACCATGTGCCGCTATTGACCTGGGAGGACAAGTTGTTCAAATGCATGTCCGACGCCGTGTCGTCATGGTTGCAGATGATTGGCCAGCATTATTGCAGTGCAAGGTCACCTCCGAGCCATGCAGAGGGCCTTGAACAGCCCAGGTGTAGTGAAAGGGTTCCTTGGAAAATGTGTTAATAAAATAATTAGAGGCAACATTCAACTGCAGTACCTTCAATATCATCTAGACGTCGTTCAGCATCCATGGGGACTCAGGCCACTCAGGAGATTTGAGACAATGATTTTGTCAGCGGGTTGAGGGGCAGGGCAGGCTGTAGTGACTACTTTTGCAGTCGCAGCGTTCTGGACAGCAAAATACTAGGCTGCAATGTTTGCATGGTTGCCTAAGCTGAAGTGCAGGACTGTGGCAGCAGCCCAAGTCATTTTTAAGAGAAAGTAGTAGAGGACGTGGCCCGGGAATGCGTCTACAACATGTCGCAGCACTTATACAGAAGACTCACTGGATAGGAGTAAAATGAAAATTTTCCCAAGGCTGAAAATTTCACCTCGCTTGCAACGAGGCTCACTTTACACCACCATTTCTCCACTTTACATCCACTATACGCCGGTTTACTATTTGCTTGATAATCCAGGTATGTAGTCCAATTTTATCTATTTGTCCATTCTCTTTTGTCCCTCTTCTGGCCTCGTTTTGAGTGCCAGTCTGGTGAGCATCGCACACCAGCCATGAGGCTGAACTCAACACTTTCCCCATTTGGATACATTATGTAATCCACGTGTGCCCGTTGACTCAGACAGCTCCCTCTCACAGTCCAATCACTTCCTCGCTGTCTGCCTAACCTCTCGACCCCCCTTTCAACTGCTTTCACAATCTACAATGGATATGGTTCGTGTACTTCATGGTCACTATCCCTGCTTGCTAAACCAGGTTTTTTTTTGCCGCAGATACCCTCGAGTCGGCCTCCTTGAGTCCTTGCACACTGCTCGTGATCCGGGCACCTGCTTTACGCTCTCGCTGCCTTCCTTGAGTCAGTCCCCACTCTCTCCCTTGTGGTTCACGTCCAGTGATCCATTCGATCCAAGCTCAATCACATCGTGTTCACAACCAAACTGTTCATCCCCGGGCCCTCTTCACTGTGTCCAACCGAGTTAGACCTATCCATTGTGAATTCTGGAACCACAGACTGTCAATCAAACAGGTACACCAACTTGAAGCATCGCTACAGCATTGCTGTGTCTGCTGATTCCGCTCTCAGGACCGTGAGCGACCTCGAGAGATTACAATTCAGGGATGGTTGTACATCTTGCAAAATCATATTTGCTTCCACATTCCTCGTTCTGATGTTCTCGTTTTAGATGTCCAGATATTGGATTGGGTGTGCAGTTAGATGTGTCAGAGGTGTATCCGTTAAAAACAGAGGTAACGGGGGAAAAGGAAATGGAAAGGCTATGGATATGCTATGCTACTCGGGCAGTAGTTTTGAAGCGGGCGCGTTGAGTGTGAGTCCCAGCGGCTCCAAGGATGAATTAAAAACACTGAGAAAGGGGTCTGAACCCATCAGTGCGGAATCAGTCCGAGTCATGTGACATGTCTCACCTCGTCTCCCACTGTTCAAATGTTCACCAGTGAATGCGATGGGAATAAACGAGTTGTGGCCGGTGAGTAGGATCCCCATAGTGTACGTTCATGAGTCATTGATGATATAACTCACAGATCCTGTCATGCACTGCGAAGCGGCGCTCACTCCGGGAAATGGTTGTGAATGAAGGTTGTCGACTTGAGGACAACCGTTTGAAGCTATTCAGGATTGGAGTAAATGCAAGGAAATTCTGATGTTCTGTTTTTCTTCTTCTGTAATTACTCACATCCATTCAATTTTAGTTTGTGGATCCGCTCTGTCACCTTCCCGGTCCCCCAATATGATGATGTGATTGCCGGTCCAAATCCACCACTTTGCAGTCTATTCCAGCAGCTTGCGGTCATCCTAGCGATGCCTGTACATGCTGTCTTCATCTTTGATGGGCCTGCACGACCAAAGTTGAAGGGTCAAGAACAAGCTTCATCTCAATTCCAGGGGCTTGTGCAAGAATTTGGCGAGTTCCTTGAAGTATTCGGATTTCAACAGCACAAGGTAAAGCCGGGCCACGTCCTCAACAGTATACTATTGGACTGAACGTACAAAGGCCCCAGGTGAGGCAGAGGCTGAGCTTGCAGATCTCAACCGGCGAGGCCTCGTTGACATGGTCCTTACCACTGATGTTGACGTGCTCGTCTTTGGAGCCATGTGTGTTGCACGCTGGTATGTGATTTTTCCTCGTCTATTCAGAATACTATTAAAGAAATCATTCAAGTTATGACTCGGTGCAACCATTGTACTTCAACAATGTTCAGATCTGCACGGACAATGCAGTGAGCATCCAAGGGACTCTTCCTCAACCCGAACGGGTGCTTCTTGCTCTCCTTGTGGGTGGGAACTGTAATGTAAGCTTCCGGTGTGCTTGTCCTTTGCCCTCCACACTGACTTGGAGATGAGCTGTTAGGACTCATCGGAGGGCATCACAGGTTGCACAATCACATTTGCATATGGTCTGATGCACTACGAGCATGGAGCTGCCTTGTCACAGGCATTCTTCACAATGCAGAGACTAGCATTTAATGATTTTCTCGCAGGCTGGCACAGCCGGCTGCAATATATCTTGACGTCTGACCCTGATGGACACTTGCGTCAAGCATATCCAGAAATTGCAAGGCAAATTCCAGAGTCATTTCCCCAGTACGAGGATGTGAAGCACTATCTGTCACCTTTGACAACTTTTTCGGGGGCCGACGAAGCCGGTGTGTCTCCTCCCACATACTATGAGATGAATCCAGTCAGCCCTATCTTGGGTTGATTGCGGTTCGTTGTTGGCAACATTTTCAAGTTCGTTGGGAAGATCTTATACTCATGATGCATGCTACTGTTTGGGCAGGCGCTGTAGTGCGACGGATGTGTGAGGCATGTAGTTTGATACTTGAGCAGTTTGCTTCCTCGATGCTGACTAGCTGATGTTCTGACACTGGCAGCTTCCGTTGCAATCGCAAGACCCAACAATCTACCAGGGGACTGGTATCGTTAGGCTATTCAAATGTGACGAGATTGATCCCAGACCATCCAGTGCAAAGCTCAAGCTTGCAGTAGTCAACCTACGTTACAATGTTCGGCCGTTTTCTGATGCTGTCCGGTTGGGACTTTCCAGTGTACCGCTACCAATACCTCCCCAGCCAAGTATTGGTGGGTTTCCAGATGATGTCAAAGAAATGTTTTTCATGATCCTGGCTGCTGTTGTTGATCATGCGACTCGGAATTGGGCCTGAAGTGCTGCGGGCACCAGGGGTTCAAGGATTTGATTGATACTCAGGGTAGTAAAGGCTCTTGTGCATTGTATTGTAGTTCTAAAGCTTCCTATGAAGTTCTACATCCGAGCCATGGTCAAATCATGATACAATGTACTAGTACATGACAGAAATGGGTGACAACAGCATGGTCCAAGTGGCCGTCAGGCTTGACAAATCAATTGACAGAGATCGACAGCTTGAAATTGTGTTGCTACCGTCATTGTTGCTTCGTCCTGAGACAACACGAGTCGGACCACTCTTTCTTTTGTGCACCCATCTACCCTTCCAGTAATCCAGTGCTCCGAGTACAGATGCCAGCAGTGCAGCGGTCGAAGACATCCACAAAGAGGACAGTGCAGCCTCCCAGCTTGGACTTCTCTCCACCAAAGACCAAGAGAAAGCAGAAAGTACTCAGTGTGCCAGCAGTCGACCAAGACACTGGTTCACTCCAGCACATCAGCCAGGTAAAGGAAGCAAGCAAGGAAACTCACCTCAGGGCAAAGAAGATGAAGGAATGTTATGCCGGCCATGTGAAACGAGGTCGTGAATGGCTTGCAGGCCATTTTCAACGCAGCATGGACAATGCAGGCAACGAGCTGACAGCAATATCCGACATGCCAACTCTACTACTAGGTCCTGACTTGCCGGATGGTAATGCAGATGACCCGTATCAGGATCCAAACTTCGAGCATGCATTCAACTGCACTCCGAATCAGGTTTCAGACAAAGCACTAGCTTTGTACCTGACATACAAAGGGTTTTGCCAAAATCTGAGCAAAGGCACGGTTGAAGGCATTCGGGCAGCCTTCAAATCTTTATGGGACAATGTGTGAGTGTTATGTTGTATGCTTGCAGTATAACTAAAAGACACGTGACAAACAGCGATGAAGATACCTACCGTGGACGCTGGCGTTACAACAATGCCAAGCAATCCTGGGAAGGAAACCCCGTTGACTCTGTTGAAGTCAAACAGATTGTCAGCTCCCTGAAGCACAAGGCGAACTCTGAGGGGAGTGACCATAAGCACTCGATGCCGATGTCAAGGGACTACATGGCAAGAATGCTTGACTGGTCGAAAAGAGCATGTCCTGAGCTCGATGCAGCACTTGGATGGCTGAAATCGGAGCTCACTGGTGAGCCGCACTGGTCCAACAAAGTGGGCATGCACGTCAGAAACGTGGGCCTTGTCACCCGGCACTTGGAACAGATCACTTTCAGTGCAGTAGCATGGAACCTTTGGACACTGTGGTATGTGCTTATGACACTGTGGCGATCACACAACAAGTGTGCTGAGGTGAAACCACAGATGTTTTGAGCTCGTCAAGTTGTGCCACCGTGACATCAGCATCTTTGATCCCACCGCTGTCAACCGTGCACTGAGAAAATGTCTTGCAGGAGAGGAACTCCTGATGACGGACTATCTCGAAGCAGTGTTTGAGGTTCACCTCACCAACCGGAAAGGCTGGCAGACGAAAGTTGATAAAGGGATGCTTGATAAGGATTTTCGATGTGTGTGATCTGATTTGATGATTCGTTGAATGCTGACTCGAGCCGTTGTGGTTGCCACTAGGCAATCAATACAATATATATCCTTGGTGGGAATTCAAGTTACCAGCAATGGATGCCTTTGTCTGGCTCCTTGTATGGATCAAGTGGCTCAAGCTTGTCTGCTATGAACGAGAACTCACCGAAGATGATTGCATCTTCCCCATGGTTGGCGCAAATGGAGTGGTGCACTCAAGCGAGCAACTCTCCCACGATACCGTCCAAAAGTGAATCAACGAAGCTGTTGCAGGTGCAGGAATACCTGGCTCCTTCTCCACTCATTGCTTCCGTCGTGGAGGGGCTCAATATAAATTTATGTTTGCCCAGTCGGGCAGCGCTGGACGCTAGCCAAGGTTCGCTGGTGGGGCGGCTAGGCCGAACAAGAACACGTGAGTCAGTTTCCTGCACCAGTCAATATTTGGGGCTGACCTCAAGCTACAGCGTGACACCCTGATCCGCTACCTTCAATTGGACGAGTTACATGCCTATGAGACCGACTACAGTGATGCCCTGGCACCATTCCCTCGCGAGGTGGAGAAATCACTTGCAGGCGAAGTGGTCGAGGAGATGCATCAGATGGCGCATGCATCCTACACGGGCACCGTGTAGGAGATGAAAACAGAGATCATCAGCCACATCACCAACTCATTCAGCACCCTCTTCGACACCGTCATGCAGGCTGGAGTTGGACGAGATGGGCCCAAAGCCAACCTGAATCATGAGGTCACTGAGGCAGCCGCCAGGGACTCAGACTCAGCGTCCAATTGGCATCAGCACACAACCCGGTCATATGGTCCTTTGCGGCCTTCAGAACCTGAGTGCGACTTGGACAACCACCACACTGTCAGTGCAACCACCCCCAACTCCGACAAGTATCACGCACCACCCAGTGAGGACCAGCAGTGAGCGTCGCCCGACTGCTGGATTGTTCATCCCATGTGTCCGTGGGCTGCGCAAGGTCAGTAATACCCATGCAAAGTCAGACGTCTGGAAGGAGGTGGTCAGACATTGGGATAGCGGGCTACCCAAGCTTGGCCTGCAATGCCAACTCCCGCTGAAGGATTGGCCCGAGGAGTGGTGGGCCCAGGGTGCCAACCGGCGCAAGTTCGGCATGCTGCGTCACAACCGTGGGGTTATGATTGCGAAGGAGTTTCTTGACGTGTGAGTAGTACTACCCTCGTTCCATGCCAGTCGTTCTGGCGGTTCCGTGCTGACTGACCGCCTGTTCCGACGCACAGCTACACCTCCGACAAAGACCGCTTTCTGCCAGTGGCTGCCTACCCCGAGGCTCAGAGAGGAATCACGCCTCTCTTGAACGCGATCAACTCTGCATGGTTTGCACACGGAGAGCTCACCAAGCAGCCGAGGAACAAGCCTCAGGAGTGAGTCAGAGTGACCCACCGGCGGTATTGTGCCCCTCGCTCAACTCTTTCTCTTTCTCCGAGTCTCGTATACCTCTTATTGTAGTAGTACTCATACACTGTCGCAGTCGGTTAGGCTGCCCAAGTGTATAATCGTTGATGAATGATCAGTCCAAGTCGTCTTCATCCTTGTGACCTTGTCCGAGTCCTCGTCGTCTTCGTCTTTTCATCTTTCATTTTATTTTTTTTGTTTTGCATCCATCCACATGCCATCGCCATCCTCGTGTTCGCTCGACCGACTCGGACTCGGATGAGTGGCTTGGAGCGTCAGCATGCTTGGGCTCAGACTCGGGCTCAGTCGTCGTTGCTTGGTCTCTTGCGCCTCGTTGGTGGCGCATCTCTCGTCGTCACTGATCACATCTATTGTTTCTTTTTCTTTTTCGTTCTCAACTGTTCGTGTTTTGTTTCCCCTTTACACTGGCTTCACTTCACAGTCGACGTGGTATTTGGGGGGCAGGGCAGCACACGCGCACCCTTGGTGGCAGGGCTCAGGTTTGGCCAGATTTGTTCACGTGCGCGACCACAAAGTTTGCACGCCCCGGTCACGGGTTAATTTTTCAACCTAAGTGAAGGGTTGAAACTCAGACTTGCACAAGAAAATGAACAAAAAAAAACAGCACAAGTGAGACTTGAACAGACGACCTTACATCAGCCCAATTCCCTGCAGTGTTACTGACTGCTACACCATCAGTCATGGTCCACACTTACATTGACTTCATTACACTGTGGTACATGAATAGATGTTGCATGATGCCAGCATCATCATGTATTGATGGTTGAAATTGCCTTAGATGCTCTGCCAGGCAGCTCTGGGTACTATCCTTTCCAAGTCCTTGTAATGTCCTGCCTATGTTGATTGCTGGTGAGTGGGGCCAGCATGCTGTGCTGAGTGTGAGAACTCAGATAGTCTATCTCCCAACATACCCATTGTGAACAAAAAAATGAGGATTTCAGTTCAACCAGTGCACACATCAAAAAAGCAAAAAAATCATCTGATAAACCTCTACTATCCCTACCCCCAGCACTGTGTTTGTTAAACACTGCTTTGGCAAGTGTTCATTGAGGGACAACTGGTGTGACAGAGGTCAACTGCACGATCTCAAGAACTACTGTGTTGTTTTCATTCATTTAACTTTGTAGACACAGGTATGGTATAAAAAACAACATATGTACCATAAAATAACTGTATTTTGTGTAGTGCCAAATTGGAGGTAAGGGATAGTCTATAATATGTATTTTAATGTATTTGCTTTGGCCTCAATGTACTGCATTTAATCAAATCTCTAATATTTGTGTATGTCACTCATGATGACATCATTGGCATGTGACATTTGTCAGTTGCACATGTTGTCTACCTTATGCTAGATATAATGTAGCTGTTTAGATTTAGAAAAAAATATTTATAATTGTATTCTCAATGAAGGTGCCAAAGTGAATATGATTAGTAGCTGAAGTTGTTGTACAGTATAATGAAATGGTGTAATAGAATGACAAGGAATGATAAAGAAGGATTGCATAATTCATAGCTGAGACAGCAAATTGAGAAAGCCATGAAGTATAGAGTACAGACATTTAAGAAAGGAGAGAAAGAGATGAATGTGATAGAAGGAGAAAGACACATGGAGAACAGAACAAGAAAAGAAAAAAAAGGGGGTCCAATGAATCGTAACAGTTGTAAGCTATGGAGGTACAGGATGTAAATAAAAATAAAAATACTTTGTCTGTGTGTGTCATCCTCATTGTTATTTCACTATGACACACTACTGCCATCATCTCATCCTCATCATAGACACTACATCATCATCATGTCGTTGATGCCATGTTATACTTGCTGTCCTCATCACCACATCACTGATACAATGCTATCTTCCTGTCCTCCTTGTCCTTGTTGTTTTGCCATGACCTAAACTGTTGTTGTTGCTATTGCAATTCCACTGTGTCATCATTGTTATGGTCACAGTACTGTGGTGTTGCTGACATCACTCCATCCTTATTGTTGTGCCATGACCTGTCATTCCTTTGCCAAGTTAGTGTGGTAATTTTCTTGAATTCTAGTAATGCTGAGAAAAGATTTGACTTGAGTACCCTTTTCAGAGTTCCAGACTCAGGACATACCCACTGAATCCCAGCTCTTAATAGCAACAGCATGAATCAACTTCTGCATGTCATCCAGAAAGACCTTTCTAAACATCTAGTTCAATGAGATAAACACTTCAGGTTACTGTTATATGGAAGCTCCAAGCCACATCTTTTATTACCAAAATATGAGGCTTGGAGCTTCCATTTATATGGACATGCCCTGGGTGGTAATAGGTTTTTTGACATACTCTGGAAAGCTATTTTTAGATGAAATGAAAGCATTCCTGAATGTCACCCTGAGTAGCAGGGATGCCCAGTAGGGGTAAGAGGGCATCCCTCTTATGCAAGAGGGATGCCCTGTGACAGTCTAGCATGACCTCATATAAATATGTTATATTGGTAATTTGGACCATATTTGGATATAGACTCTGGGGGTGTTCGGAGTCCTGGAAAAGGGATGCCCTCAAATTACACATTTGTGCATATGACAGGGCATCTCTCTAGGTAGACCAGCATCCATATAGGATATTTCTTTGATGTGACAGGATATTCCTCTGGGTAGAAGGGCATCCCTGTGACAAGTATAGGACATCCCTGTGACTAGTATAGGGCATCCCTCTGGAGAGGGTGTTCCTATGACTAGTAAATGACATCCCTGTGACTATAATAAGGCATCCCTGTGACCAGTAGAGGGCATCCCTTTGATAGTGTAGCATTCACAGCTATTATCATCTATAAGTGGAATTTCAAATTTATATAGAGACAACATATATTATTCAAATAGAAAATAGTTTCTAGAGCTATATTATATATTTGTAATCTAATCTAATCTTATCTAATCTAATCAATATATAATCAAGTACAGATAAGATATGAACCATTGAGTTAAAAGTGATTATGCCACATTTTGATTACTCAGAAATATTACATAATTGTACCTTCATTTCCAATGCTCAGGATCAACAAATTAAAGTTGGTGCCTTAATTTTAACCTTGACAATAATTTATGCAATTGACATAGGCATCATATCTGTCAGTATCTGCGAAGGTGATTACATAAGCACCCCCCTAAAGTGGTGACATTATTGCAGGCTTTATGAAAAGCACCTGAAAAGTGTAGTAGAAGTGTCAAAAAAGTATAGTCAGAAGTGTAGTGAACTACCAAAAAGTGTAGGCAAACGTGTACCAAAGTGTATCAAGAAAGTGTAGTGAAAAGGTAGTTGACTACAACAAAAGTGTACTAAAAAGTGTAGTAAAGTGTACCAACAAGTGTAGTGAAAAGGTAGTGGACTACCAAAAAAGTGTGCTAAAAAGTGTAGTAAAGTGTACCAAAAAGTGTGGTGAAAAGGTAGTAGACTACCAAAAAAGTGTACTAAAAAGTGTAGTAAAGTGTACCAAGACCATGTAGTGAAAAGGTTGTGGACTACGAAAAAGGTGTAATAAAAAGTGTAGTAAAGTGTACCCAAAAAGTGTAGTGAAAAGGTGGTTGACTACAAAAAAAGTGTAGTAAAAAGTGTAGTGAAGTCCTGACAATTTCAGACTTGTTCTTTTTGGTTTTATAAGATGTAGGCATGTGAGTAATATATATATGGATATTTCCAACAGTTTACAATTCCCTCTAGACCCCTGACCATCATACTAGACCACCTTTTTTGACTTTTTTGACTGTTTTACTTATATTTATATGTAATGTGTTGCAATGTATATATCATCAGGGCAATAGTAGGGCCCTCTAGGACTGGTGGATCCACACTTTCCATGATTTTACACTATTTTTTGTACAATTTAAATTGAGGATGTGGTGAGTGATTTAAATCTGAGGAGATTTAGGAGATTTGCAAAACATATCATAAAAGTGTTATTATAGCTTCCACCATGCTTTTGCAACCAATCTAAATAGACAGTCATGTGTCTATACTGTAGGGGAATGTACCTACAGTAGGTGCCTAGCCTAATAGCATCCACATGTTCCCACAATTGCGAATATATGTCAATTTGCCACCAAATTTATGATATTATGCAGAAAACTGAGTATTACAGCTCCCACAAGCCTTCCAAAGATGTTCTGAATAGACAGTCATGTCTCTATAGTGTATTGGAAAGTGTATATAGCATGTACCTAGCACATACATAGTCAATTTTTACAAGAGTTTTGCATCACAGTGATGCATTACTTGGAGAATTACTCAAAGAAGCAATGTACCTGATTACATAAATGCCTCAGAAGTGCCAGGGGCATCACCCAAAGAAGCCACTGGATGGGCTAATATTGATCAATCAGAAGTCTCATATCACCAAGGTTTCATGACCATTCATATCTCATCCAGATTAGATCTGATTGATTAGATTGTTGCACCACTGGGATCACAAAAATAGGGGCTATAATGTATATGATCATCTCAAATGGAATAATGACTTTCATTTTTTTTTCAGAATATATTTTTGCAAACAGCCCCTTTCTTGATAGGGGCAGCTTTCTACATGTATCTAAGCACAAAATCACATGATTGATTAAATAATAAGCTAGAAGGGCACCAAATGCTGCCACTACTCCTGCCACATTTCATTTTTGGTAACCCCTTGAGTATATGTTTTTTCCCTTCATTTTTCTTCTTCTCCCCTTCCTCACACATTGTTTGAGTGGTGTATGTACATATGTTATAATAAACAGTTCTTATAATGAGGTTCTAGAGAGTTCTATTGGGTGTAATAAAATATAGGGGTAAAAACACAATATGTTCGCATTTTTGACACTTTCAACCTACATGCTTCAAAAGTACATTTCCAAATACCTTTGATACATATCTAGACCATATCACATGCCCAGGTGTCTGAAATAAGGCTCTTCAACAGAGCCAGTCCAAGTTGGAGGGAATGTCTTGGGCTTTCAGCTACAGCCTGAGCTTGGCCAGGGAATGCCATGTCAGGGCCTGGATTACTGCCATGGAACTGGCAGCAATCACGGCTTAACAATTGACAGTCCTTGTCAAGTGAGGGTATGGTGCCAGTGGGTTTAAGGAGCATGGAGGAGCAGTGTGACAATGTCACAGCTGAGAAAGTTATTGCCTAAATCATTTCACTTACAAGTTACAACCAACTATGGTAATGTTAGACCTCTTGGTTCTCTTCTTGAGGACAGTATTAACCAGTTTTTATCCAATGACTTCTTTGATCAGTGGAACTCAGGTTTCTAGTAAGTGATTTGTACATTTTTCAAGATCTATAGTGCTGATTACTCATATTTAATAGTGCTCCTTTTGCCAGTGGCCCTTCTCAGGCTGGGCCCCAGGCTCCTCTCAGAGCCAGGTTCAGTAGGATCAGGTTCACACTTTCAAGTCCAATCTACTCACTTTTGTAGTGATACTTGTAAGTCTATTGTGACTACTATGATAAAAGCTTAAATTCACTAATTGCCAAATTATGTTCATAGCTGCATTCTTGGATCTTTTCTTTTGCATTCAGTCAAACTGCTGCAGATGTTTGCTGTGCTCATATTCATAAGAGAGATTTAGCAGTCTCTGGATCTTTTCGCAATAAATTCCTCAAGGAGGTTTTGGTGACCACTATCCATGAATATTCTGTGCAATCTGCACACTTTTTCTTCTTGCCTGAACTGCTAGGTATACACTCATATCAATGTACTGTTTTGAGAAACATGGTCTATCAACCACCTGCCAATGGATATTCATGATTCACAACTGGCTCACCTACAACACTCATGTGCTTCGCCGGAAGAGCAAAACCTCTAAGCCAGGTACTGGCCAAAGTCAAAGTTTAAGGCTCTTGGTATGAAGGTCAGCTCACTGCCAAGGCCGCTGAGCTGCTTTAAAGCACTCTAATTGGTTGTGAGTATTCAGAGAAGAAAATTCTTCCTTGTGTTATCTCCCACAATAACCTTTAGCCCAATGGCCTGGTGGAGCGCCTCTTTGGAGAGAGTGCAGGCGATAAACTTCAAGTCGCATACGAGCAGGTTTCCTAAAAAAAAAAAAACTATAAAAATCCTATGTGGATGTTTAATGTGCACAGTACAGATAGTGGAAACTATATGTAAAGAAAGAGAGTCTAGTAGAAAACTTACTAGGTTTGAGAATTATTAGGAATGTTCGAGACTAAGAAGAGTTTACTACACTTGATATGAGTGAAGCAAATTGATATTCTAGGAAGAGGAGTTTTTCCTTATATACTAGAGTATATTTTGTATCTATTGTGATATAGAATATAATGGAATGATCATGTAAGAGGTTCTTTCCAGTAACTCTTATCATGATCAGTAAGCATGATTAGTAAGCATGATCAGTATTGATTAGTAAGCAAGTATGTAGCCAATAGCATATGTAGCTCTTATCTAAATCTAATCAGAATTACATAAGCAATAATGAAAGGTCTAGATGTTGTCTGGACTCAATAGTATTTGTTGTGTAGAAATAACTACTGTTTTAACACTTTTCCTTGTTGAGCTGATCTGTAAAATTTTGTTGAAGTCCAAAAAATCGAAAAATGTGATTTAGTGGATACATAAACTCATGCCTCTTGCAGCCAGGGGTAAAGTTGACCAAACAAAAGACTGGGAATACACATGGGGTGCAAAAAGGTTAAACAACACAATTATCAATAAGGCAATTTCTCTAATGGGAATCCATTAGGTAATATTATGCCTGTTTAGGGTAATTAATAAGACCAAGACGGATACATCCAATTTGGAACTTATCAAAGGTAACATTTTTAGTAAAGATGTCAGCCTTTTGATTGGTAGTTGGAACATAAAACAATTTGAGTTCATTTGACTCTTGAACTGCATCTCAAATGTAATGGTATCAGATAGCAATATGTTTAGATCTTCCCATCAGTAAACCATATTTTGCTCTAGATTGCTCCACCCCTGGCAAGCAACCATACTGAATAGCCACTCCAAGTCATGCATTTTGCTATGTATGATTTTAGACCACTATGGGTGTTACATAAACACATAAGTAGATACATCACCTCACCATTGTACAGCACTAGCCAGCAACCCAAACCATTGGATTGCTATGTATATTATTTACAAATACATCTTCTTGCAATTGTGGAGCACTGGCCAATAATCTAGAGTACGGTAGTAATTTGCAGGATTCACTTGTCGAGCACATGAATCACTCCAAATGGAGAAAATGAAGCACATTGAAGATTCACAGTGCTATACAATGGCACAGCCTTCAAGTAGACAGATTTGGAAATATACTGTACTAAAACTAATGAAAATATCCTGAAATCACCACTAATCCAAAACAATACTGAAGGCGACCTAAGACAGCTATACAGTGTCTGGCACACCAAACACTAAATACAAGGAGGGAGGAGGAAGTTGTTGTCAGAGGAAATCCAACGAGAACAAGACTAGCTTGTTCCGTTGGCTGTATTCATGTTTTATACTACTTACAGTTGGTCTGTGCTACAGAGGCTATACTACAATACATCTAGGGCGTGTATCAACACAGCCAGTACTAACCTCAGTAATTGAACTACTACAAATGTATATATTGGATAGCGTGGAGTCCACATGCTTATGGATAGGTAGGAATGTGCACATTCAGGGATGGTGCTTGAATGTCCAGACCAAGGCTTCGTGGAGGGGCTGGAAGTGCACATTTAGGGATGAGGCTGGAATGCGCAAATAAGTACTGGTTGGGGAGACTAGGTAAATACAGAGAGTGAAAATAGAGTAGCAATGTGGGCATTGAGGCACTGTGCTCAAATGCGCACATCGAGTGTGAAAATGAGAGGGTTTATAACAAATACTCAAATGATCATGATGCTCAACGAGGTTGTCGATCTCTTGAAGTGAAGCCCTAATCCAGGATCAGATAGTTAGTGAGAGTGTTGCAAACCCAGCAAATACACTTGGTAACCATCCTTCCCAGCCCCATTGCGACAACTGTTCCTGCAGCCATGGACCATGATACATGTTTTTTGAGAACTTGATCCATCATTGACAGCGAGCTGCAGTAAATTGAAGAATATGATTTTCCAGAGAACTGGGGGATGGACCAGCCTGAGCTGCTCTCAATGAAACCATCAAGTACACAGTTGTGCTAAAAGAAACTGTCAGTAGACCAGAAAATAATTATTGTAAGACTTACCCATGGCTGCTACAAGGGCCAAACATGACATACTATGGGATTGAACTCAAGAATAGATCAGGGTGTTTATCTGTGATGTGATAGGAACCAACATAAAAAAAGTCAATAAGTGCCTGTTTGAGAGCTGGGTGGGCAGAGTTCTTTGTCTTTCCCTAAAGAAATATATCAGTTGTACAAACAGTAATTGAATACAGAAGGAAACAAAATGTGGCCTTACATTTTTATCCAAACTGTCTTGCAAAAACAGGAGCTGCTGGAGAAGGCTTGTGGCCTTGGAAGGGGTGACTAGACCATAAGCGGATGGGGCAACATTGACAGCAACTGTCTTCAGCTCTGAGTGCCACATAGTAATGTCAGAGAGGAGCTTTAATATATGTATGTTAGTAAACAAAGTTGTAGCCTACACTTTTGTACAATTCTCATGGCCTTACCCACAGAACTACTGTGTAATCTCCATTGACAACTTCAAACAGATGAAAAATTGAAGTTATGACAATGAACTTCAATCTAAGGGAAAACTACTTCTAAAATACACTTGAGAAGCTTCAAAAATGAAAATTGCAAGGATGTTGAGTAGCAATAATGATAAAAGCAAAGTCTATGATGAACTTCAAAAACCACACTAGAGAGAACCTCAACTGACTGTAAAAAATGAAAATCCCTAGCTTTAAAACCTCTCGACACACTTGAATCCCATGAATCCATGGAAATAGCTGCTCCAATAAAACCACATTAGAACTCTGATGTTTAACAATCAATGAACTCGAGATTTGTTGTTGCACTCTAAAATGCTCATATCTCTACCAGATCTTATCCGATCTACGTAATGATTAGCTCAGATTAACGGCATGAGTATGTACTACCTCCGTCACAGCCACCGCCAAGTGCAAAAGCCATGCGCCGGGCTCACAAAACCGGTTGAAGGCAACCTAGATCCAACAAGGACTATGGCACCTCAACACTCTTCCCCCCCAGTGTCTTTGTGATTATAGGATGGAGGGAATCCAACCAGAACAAGACTAGCTTGTTCGGTTGATGCATTCAAGTATTTATACTACTGACATGTGCGCACAGACCAGCTTAGGGCTGGTCTGGATAAGCTATGCTAACTAATATGGTAAGTGTCCAACAGGTGCTACCAGGATAAGTCATGTGACCTATGGCTGTGCAGGTCACGTGACTTGGAAAAGTGAAAAGTGAGAAACGAAAGATAAAGTATATAAGTGGTCACGTGATGCTGACTAAGCAGGTCACGTGACTTTGAAGAGTGGAAAATGAAGTAACACCGGTCTTGAAACCGGTGTGCAACCATTACAGACCGGTTGCCATTGGTTGCGGTCCAGTCTGGCATAATTTGGAATCTATTTTTCACCTGGTGGTCTGGTCTGATTGCCTGCTGGAAATTTAAAAAGACCGGACCGGACCAGACTTTAAATCACTATTCATATGTGCCCATTTAGTTTTGATACCTTTGCCACACGTGTGACCTACTCCTGGCATGAACCCAAGTGAGAAGTTGACTTGACAATTATTGCCATGATTACGGAGGTGAAAAGGAGGAATGGCGAAAGACACTTGGACATCATCAAGGGGGATCTGGAGAGGCAGTGGAAGGGCATGCATGTGTTTGCTGAAATTATGCCACCACTGACCACTTGTGATGTCATACATGATGACAAGTTGTAGAAGCTCAACACCAGATATTGTTGAGAAAAAATCCAGTCCATGTTACAGTACCTAAAAAGAAATAAGTTCCAAAAGACAACAAGAACAAGAGATCAAACATAGTGTACTTCTTGCCTTGCTGCAAATCACAAGCTCCTTGTTGATGGATGAGAATATGGTGGGCACATGTTGAAGCCCCGATTCCCGAACCCAGCTGCCATCCTGATTTGTTCTGCATGTCGGCTCTAGTGATTGCATCATGTTCAACAAAGCAACAATTTTGCTGTGCAGGTTGTTAAAGATATGACAAAAAGACAGAGAACAAATCTCTTTCTGATTGCCAAACTTCTTGATATGATCATCGAAGCCTGCTCTTTCAATATAGTAATGCCAACCATCGGAGAGCATAACATCTTTGAGGTTCCTCTGTTTCCCTCCAAGGCGGAAGTTAGCGTTGAGAGAAACAAATAAAGTATACAGAAATTTTAAAGACGGGAGAATGTCCTTCTAGTTAGCAGGCAAGTTGTGTCCTGGTTGAGGTAGCGTTGCGAAGTGAAGTAACTTCAAAGTGAATGAAGTTCACTTCGTGGAGGTCACACTTTGTCACACTTTGCTACAACTGAATTGAGAAGAAAGTGAGTTCATTCAGTTCGGGAGGCAAAGTAAACTGTAGTCTGTACGTGGTAGTATATTTGGCAATGATGAGATATATCTAGAAAAGTGGCTCTTGTGCATATCATATCATAGTCCCAGTCTGATTTATAGGTCGAGAATGTGAACGACTCAAAAGACAAGGTCCAGATACTCTACACAATCATTTTATAGGATAGAGCCGCCACTCCGGCAATGTATATTTACAAATTAAATAGTGACATGATTCAATTTGCAAGCTGTGGCCTGTTTTCTGCTTTTTACTACATCGCACAGTCCGCACCTTCTGTCGAGAACTCGAGGCTTAGATGATACCTGCCAATCAAAGGAACATTGCATCTCACCAACATGTCTTCTCAGTGGTGGACTACTCACAGCCACCAGGCAGGCCTGGTCTAGATGTCACACATCATCTGCACACAGGTTTCCAAAGTCTTCCACTCAGCCCCATCAATGCCTTCAACATGCAAAGCCTCCCACCCGTGCCGGGAGCAATGGCGGCCACTCCTTCTATGACTCAGGCTGGCCAGCTCATGTATTACCCATCTCCACACCTCCCAACTCAGAGTCCTATGCTGTCAGCAGAGCCACAGTTGGCCGGGTTCCTTCATCCATACAGTGGTTGGTCAGCAAATCCGACTATGCCTGGGCCAATGCAGCAGATCTCACCAACGGAACTGTTAGAATGTAGTGCGAGAATGTTGACACCCCAGCCGGTTGTGTGGCAGCCAAATCCTGGGCCAAGTCTTGTTATGGCGGGTACTATGGTGTCTGACATTACCCAGGGAGACGCTAGAGTACAAAGAAGACTCATAAGAGAAAGAAAACAGCCACACCTTCAAGTGACAAACCAGCCCTGGCGGGCTGAGGACGAAATAAACGTCAGAAGAATGTTGACATGGCAGCTGCTACCACTGCCATAAAGATCCACAGGCCCGTCGTGATCATGATCTTTTGGAGTCTTTAGCTGGCAGAGGCCACTCAACAGGGATTACAAGAATCACTTACCGTTGCCGTTTGTGGAGTAGGTCTATCAGTGGAACCTCTTCCCGGAGTGGAGAGTTCCGAGGGAGCCCTTGAACCACTGGCAATGTCTAGCTTGCAGCCCCGTTGCTCGAAAACGACTGCAACTGATGTATGGTACTTTCTTTGGCCAGTCCAAAGTCGAGAGTGACCTGAGAGCATGCCAGAAAATGAGCCATGATGACCAGACCGAATACACCTTTTGTTGCATGTCAGTTGTGCGGGTAAGTATCTTCAAGTTCAAGTTGAGAACTGAATACTTACACCTCTGATAGTGAAAACAATAAGAATCCACATTGGAAAGTGTGGAAGCATGGAAGTGGCATGAGCTCGTGCTACCATACACACATGGAGGATAAGCATGGCGAACAGTGGCTGAGTATTTGTCGAGTAAAGAGTTTGAAACTTCCGAGTGGTGATGGAATCGAGCGAACAGACAAACAACCATTTGCAATGGAACAGTTTATGCATTATCTCACATAATGGGTTGCTGCTGATGATAGGGCATGTTATTTCATGCCTTGTCATCGGATGAGAGGCATTCTATACTAAATCAAACTTACAAGGCATTCAATGTGGTCGAGTGTCCAGAGTTCCGCATATTTCTCTTATATATTGGAGACGGGAAAATTGTAGACAAGGATATACCCCACCAAACTAAAGTCACAAACATGATTCGCGAGGAGTATCAAAACGAGTATCAGATGTTGAAAAGTGATCTTACAGTGAGACGTGATGTGCCAATAAACCATTTTCTCATGCTGATGTGTCCTGGTTAGCAATCCCTTGGTCACATTTCGCTCACAACGGATCTGTGGAGTGATCCAAATCTCAACAGCTATATGGCCATTACCACTCACTACATGGCGAGAGACCTCAATAATGGCTTTCTGGTGCTCAAATCTCAATTAATCACTTTTCGGCACATGGAGGGGTCACATACTGGTGCAAACATTGCAGATACTTTTTTCAAGTTGTTGATGAGCTTGGGATTGCTCACAAGGTGTGTTTATTCCTGGAATGTGATTCATCAGCTTGGTCAGATTACCGCAGACAACGCATCAAACAACAACACATTCTTAGAGTGTATGGCATGCAAACTTAATAGCCAGGGTATTGCATTTGACGCCATGGGGAATCGTGTCAGGTGAGCAAATGCCATCGACATTTCAGTCAATTTGTGCAGCATCAGGGGACAATCTGGGAGCTCTCACATTACATCAAAGTTGGCCTCGAGAAACTTGAACAGTACCATGATGAGGGGCACAAAATACGTATCTATGCTTTTTCAATGAGTACGTGGTTGAGTTTAGTGTTTTGAGATCCGGTCCTAAGACCGATGAAAAACCGATTTTTAACCGGACCGGTCCAATAAAGACCGGTCCTGATTGGTCCGGTCCATCCTGAGTTTGATTTACATCAGTCTTGGTCTTTTGATTTTCTCGAAATCAAAAGACCGACCAAAAACTGGTCAGGACCGGTCTTTTGAGCGGACTGATGTTATCCCCTATTAGGTAGTATATTGACCGATTTATCCTGATTTTCCCACATCTTTACAATTTTATTTGAGATAGGTATGATAATTTCTCAAAGTACCTTCTCCAAAATGACATATGACTCGAGATCGGTCATATCTTGGCCACATATGGGCAGAATTACATAATTCTTGGCGGATAATGTAGCCACGTGACCCGGCTATCATCGGTACAGCCACCCCTAAGCGCCAATCTCACGCTATTCTATTCTCAGAAATAGGTTTTCTAAGTAGATATACTCGAGAATGACACCCTGAACTGATTTTGATGAAGAAAATATGGGCCGGAAGCCAGGAATCAGTAGTACCTTTCAGACCCCTGACAACCGGTTAATAACTATAACCGGACCGGCAAAAGACCAACAAAGACCGAAAAATCGGTTTTTTGCAGTCTTGGTCTGGTTTTTCCATATTAGGAAATTCCTAGGACCGGTTATGGTCTCAGTCTTGCCCAAATAAGGCAAAAGACCAGACCGGACTGGACCTTAAAACACTAGTTGAGTTGCTTTGGTTTTTTTCTCCGTTGACCTCAAGGCACATTGATCAGTCATCAATCCAAGCTCTAAACTCCAGTGGATCAAGGATCATTGGTCAGATTCGGATGCTTGCCAGGCATGCAAATGGATTGTTGAAGTGGTATTACATTCCTTCGAGTCAGTTTACATAGTTTTGACTTGATACTGACGATGCATCACACAAATTGCCAGATGAGGCTGTTCCGCACTGCAATTCGCCATCACATCAGTCAAAATTCAGACCGCCTACAATGAGATGGACCACATTTCTCTGTCACAACAAATAATGCATCTGCAAGTGCAAATCTAGCCCTTGCAAAAGGGTATAGTCAAATGAGTAAGCTGAATGCTGGTGTGCGATGTTCTGCATCAGTTTCTGCAGATTCCGCAGGCCCCCCAGAGTCTGCCAGTGAATTGTCTAATCGGTCAATATTCATCTTTTCGCCTTCTATCACCGCTTCCCCTGGACCCCAGGAAGCTACCATGTTTGTCACCACCCATGAAGATCCCATGCAGCATGAAAAGCTGGAACTTGAAGCTGACTGTCGAGAAGCAGAACTGGAGTTGAGCCGCTATGAGGAAGTCAGCATTGAATTCGACGTGATGGAGCAAACAACAGATCTCATCTGCTATTGGGAGGTAAGTCTAGTCATGGCAGTTGAATCATTATTTCTACCCAGTGTTGTATTAACTCATTGCTTACAGAAGAAACAAACTGTTTATCCACTGCTCTTTCAGGTAGCCATGGATGTCCTCCCTGTACAAGCATCATCTGTGCCATGCGAACATATCTTTTCATCAAGCAAACTCACATGTACTAACAACCAAAACCGTCTTTTGCCTGAAGTCAGCCTATCAGGAAATTGGGGAGAGTATGATAAGACATTATATATGTATATCATTGTTACCTACTGTATCCATTCATATCACTATGGCACAATGACAGATCATGAGATATAGCCCATGGCAGAGTTGTTGAGGCATGGGACCTTTACACACATCTTATGCACTATGATATTCAGGTGGCTTAGAGATATCATCTGATAGCCTATATCCATACTGCAATCAATGGTGATGTTGCTTACTATGATCATGGCCACCTTTTAGCTTGGCATTGAACACACTCTCTATCTAGGTAGGCACTGGGTCACTTGGCATGTATGACAAGATATAACACCCAGATTGTTCTGACCACATCTGAATTGTACTGCAATTGCTGGGACTTTTGATTGTCATTATGATTAGATCTCTCAAAGTTGTTATTGACAAAGAGCATCTCTCATTGAAATTACAGGTAATGTTTGTTAATCTGATCATGTTTGTCTCTGATTTGTGAATGACCAATAATTTCTAGCATAGTAGGCAGTAGCTGACCAGTCAGTATCATGATGTCAGCATACTGTCTGCTATATTATGGTGCTCACCATTGATAAAGTAAGAATCTGTCAAGTGCAGTTTTATCATGCCCATCAACTATTACAACCACTGATGTATATGCAAATGCTGATCAAATACATCATTCTGTTGTTTAGATCCCTCAAAGTTGTTATTGACAAAAAGCATCTCTCATTGCAATTACTGGTAATGTTTGTTAATCTGATCATGCTTACCTCTGATTTGTGAATGACCAATGATTCCTAGCATAGTAGGCAGTAGCTGACCAGTAAGTATCATAATGTCAACACTCTGTCTGCTATATCATGGCACTCACCATTAATACAGTAAGAATCTTTCAGGTGCAAATTTGTCATGCCCCTCAACCATTACAACCACTGATGTATATGTCAATGCTGATCAAATACATCATTCTGTTTTTGTTCACCAGGTATGTCATTTATATTAATTTTGCCATAAGTCCCATTTCAGATTTTTAAAAGACCAGATCTATCTGTAGCCACATTCTGATATATAAAAATCACATCTATATTTCCTGCTGTGAGTGATCAG
>JBBPPF010000270.1:0-24468 GCA_038091815.1 Leccinum obscurum | reverse complement strand
AGCTTGGTCTCGGAAGCACACGATAAGCCAGGTCTGCCTGAAAGTAAGTCAAAGGATTCCAATGGGTTGTCACGCTAAATTTGTATTTGCTTGCCTTTCGTGCGTAAGTGAACACTGGCAACGTACGACCCAAAACCCAATGTGTAGGTTAATGATACATGTCTTCCCATTCATCCGTATCCTCGTACATATCCCCCTCATAATCATCATAATCATCCTGATGATCCTCATCCTCATCCAAATCTTCGAATTCAACACTTTCCTCGTCATCACTTCCTTCGAAAAACTCAAATGTTTTCAGGTTTGCTGTGCTTTGATTGACTAGTAGATGCGGCGGTCATAGATGCCCATGACTCGCGTGGTGACCCCAAAATTTCGGAAGCTCGGAATGTAATCGAACCGAGCATGATGCATGATGACGAATCTGATACGCGTCCACCAGCTGGACACCAATTTCTCAAGTATATACGTACTTCATACAAGGGATTGTGCGCTGGAACGCCGCTGGTCACATAACTTAGGACGTGTTTTCAAGATCTGTTAATGTCACTGATCGGGGGTTCGTGGGTCTGCTCGGCTTCCTGTTTCAACGTATCCACTGTTTGCACATCTGAAGTTGTCAAAGGGGCTGTTTGTTCGGTTGATTTATGGCAGCATACTTGGCAAATATTGGCCCTATCCCGAGGTAACTGAGGGCAGCACCAAAACGAATGGTGACGAGACTACTTACGATGATATTATCGCAGCAACAATCGCCTAGGTCAGATACACCATTCAAGTCAATATGTCAGTGGTCTCTTCCTTTGCTCGCGTTCGGCGTTTGTAACTGTTATCGAGCGTCTCATCAGGCAGTCGTACTCCATGAATACTGAGTTTGTTTAATCGAGAATTGAACGTGGTCAGGATAAGTGGCTCGAAGACTGCGTCAAAAACTATAGTTTTGGAGTAAACCTACGCGCTTGCAAGCTACAGAGATGCCATGCATTCAAGTTGTAGTGTCTTTGTCGCCACAATATTCTGCCCACTGAAGCCCAGGGAACAGTTGATGTGTAACCAAGCACGCCAGTGACGACCAAGACAATGAGATCCCAGCCAAAGAACATACAGCATCGGTTCCATGTCATCGCGTTGGGGTAATAAATATAACCGTTGTACAAGCGCACGATGCCAAGGTATCATACATCTCTAAACAAACGCTTCCTGGTCTGCCAGTCAGCACGCTCGTGGAAGGTACTAGACAAAATACGAGACTCACAAAATCTCTGGCGCTTCGCTGAGTGGAGTATACCCCCCGATCATTTCCCTGGCCCACACATCCCTCAGAAACCAGCCAATATGGCCAACAGCGCATCCGATCAAGTCACCCGCAGCAGCCTTCCACGTCCCGCTAATAACCCATGAAAGTCCAACAAGCGCAAGGGGCAGGTAGGATGCGGATATTGTGAAGATGCCAAAGAGAGCAATAGGCGTAGTTGGATGTCGTCTCGACCAGATATAGATCGGCACAAAGGCCAAGGACGACGAAAGGAACGGAAGGTTGACTAGTGGTGACAGTGCCTTGAGAATCTTGGTTAGCTGATCTAGTTAGGTTCCGTAGTCTTGGACGTACAAGAAGCATCAGTGAGGAAAGAAAAAGCAGCCAAAGGTAGTCCGCCTTTTTATTTGCAAACGACGATTCCTCCAACATACGACTACAGTTGAAATGCTCATAATGCATATGCTAACAATGCATAACCGTCTCAATGCATTGGTTTTTGGCGGGTCCCGAGTCGGGCGCACCCAAAATCAGGGACATATTGCATAATGCATAATGCATAGGTGTCAATGGTAGAATATGCATTACGATGGAGCGCAAATAGGCAGGTACTTATGACCGAGTGGAACATATGACTCGCATTTTTCAATCTTTCACGGGATGGGAACTCAACGGCACAATGCTCCATGCAAACTTAGCAAAGCAGAAGCCCCATGATAAACCCGGCAATTGTGATACACCAGAAAAATGACAAAAGTACACTGAAGATGGGTCTGGGACGTCTACCTCCCACAGCGGATTCTCAGGCCGACGTTGTGGAGCATTTCTGAACGCATCAAGGTGCTCCTCTAGTCTTCAATCAGTCAACCTTATCTGGTAAAATATGAGAACATTCCAAAATGGAGGCTCGTGGCATGAATGACAACCCCGCAGCCTTGTCATCCAAGAGACCTCGAGTTGTGCGTTCCGAGGGATCAGGCAATGCGCTTGTGCGAACAGCTCGAGAAGGATTTGTTAAAGCATGGCGAGGGTGAGGACTTCGAGTTGGCGGCGATGTTGCGTGGTTTCACGCACTTACGGAGGCAGGAGTTCAACGTTCACCGGCTCGAGGTAGACGACGCTGTTTGAGCACGCTAGGCTAGCGTAGTCGATGAATAAGCCTGTGTGGCGGTGAGTGACATCACCGGTCACACACTGTCACGCATTGTCGTCTTGCATATCCGTGGTAATGCATCGGGATTTGCCGGGTCCCGACTCTATGCATTATGAGCATTTCAACTGTATACCATAGATCACAAAGTACAGCGTACCAACGTCCATGCATTACCGTCCCATCCAGCTCGTATCGACTTAATAACGCTCGGAATCCAAACAAACAGGTGAACGTTTCTCTGACCTGCGTGTCAAGATCTCGAGTGGGTAGGACATTTAAGGCACGCAGCCTACCGACTGCTCTGCTTGATAGGACCTGCGAAATTATGAATGTCAACCATCCCAAATGATATTGATTGCACTAAAACTGACCACCAGTATTGGAAGGACATATGCCAGTATTTTCCCACTCCCCATTGGCGCGGAAACGCATACATCATGTGGCAGAGAGTACGGTGTATACAGCGATGGGCGCTGATGGATTAGGAAAGGAAAAAGAGTGGTCTGCACTACACAGCTTGTCATCAGCACCCGTAGCTGTGGCCTGTGTAACCAACTGCTGACCAGCAAAAAGTTCGCTAATACCGAGGTCAACCAACCGCCTTCGTGTCTTCCGACTCAAACCAGTGTTATGGTCATGGTCCGCCGTTGAGAGAGACGTTACAGCTCCAGGGTCAATAACTGTCACGTGCACAAGAGCCTTGTCAATCCCTTGCATGGCAAGCACGGATTTAGGGGGTGCGTTGGGCACAATTGGCGAAGGAAACGACGGTAGAATGCCAATTGGGTTTGCGAGAGGTCTTTGCGCACCATTAAGCTCTTTGTCCTCATTGCAGGTCAACCTGACGACTTGGATGAGATGAACGAAGAAAATCCAAAGACTGGTCGAGCAACCCCAGAGAAATGTCTTGCACGGGCTTCCAGTGCATCACTGCGTTGTTCCTCGTCGAACTCGAATCTAGAGCCTTCTTGAAGGACATCCCCGGGCTTCCGAGACGCTGATGACTTTCGAGCCTTTCTCCGAATCCTTTGCGTTTCAGATACCTGACCTTCGCCTTTGCCTTCGACATTTCAACACTTCAAACCAAGACATAACCACCGGGATGCTTACATTTGCGGCGCCAGCTCTAGTTGGCACCTCTGCCGTGACGTGATGCAAAGGAAGCAAAGTAAAGTCGTTCAACGCTCGATTTATTGATGACTAAGCTATTGACGACAAGGGTAATGGAGCTCAGCCAGATACTTTCTGTTCGACAAACCTGAAACTGAAACCCTTCAAAGGTTCAGGAATGGTGTAAGACAGACAACAGCTGTTTGTTTGTGTGCTCGCGTGCCTGTGTGACATAGTGTCGCCATCATGTGAGGACAGAGGGCCAGAAATGACAGGGAGGACAAGTGAGGAAGGGCCCGAACTTCGAAGGGAACCGCATGAATAGGGTAACTCGTGCGGGTTACGGGTACTACAAGCGAGAGTGAAGGCGGTCAGGCGGGTGTGTGGATGCGTAAATGGGTAGGGCGGGCGAAGGCGATGGTAAACGAGGGCGAGGGTGAGTGTTGCGTCGACGCGCTGGCCTGCGTCGCGTTAGATGATCCGCAGGTGAACCCGACGGTTCTGGTACGGGTCAGCACCGGAACACTCGCGTAATTGTGATGCCCCTAGGAAGAGGAAGGGCAGGATATTGGTAATTTATGAGTGGCATACAGGTGAGCGCGCATGCACGAGGGGTGGGGGTGCAGGAGGTGGCGAGGGCAAGGGACGGCGGGAGATGAAATACGGTGACCGTTGTGTGCTCTCGGTGGAATGAGAGCGCACAACAGTAACAGCATGTTGCCCTGACAGAAGTGAAGATGCCGGGCGAGGCATGGGCGGGTGATCCGTCGGAGAGCGGAGCGGCATTCATCCTCGAGCACGTGATCGTGGTATGATTGGGACACTCGAGTGCGACGTGCGGCTTGTGGACTACACACCCTCTCATCGTAGGTCACGATGTCGAGGTCCTTGACCACAACACAAATCATCAGCCAGGGAAACTATCTCGACAACGACTTTGATCCAAACATTTTGACTGTTTCTCAAATACTAGGCGTCCTCAACCATCACCAGATCCGCTATCCCACTCCTTACACTAAAGCAAAACTCGTGCAGTTGTTCTTCGACGAAATCAGACCAAACGTCACAAAGCTCCGAAAAGAGAGGCTGAAGATAGAGAATAGCCTTGCTAGTGACGATGGCATTACGGATGGCCTCACTGGTCGACCACTTAATACAGACGCGAAGGTGACTAATTTATACCATTGGTGGCATTGGCTCATTATGATATAGGCACCCAGACGATCTTCTCGAAGACTCTCCCGCGCCCCAGAGGATGACGAGGTCCCGGAAAGACCAGAACCGGTAGGCCAGTTTTCGGTCACCCTTTACTCCTTTACTAACTCCCGTCTTAGCCAAAGCGCCGTCGTTCATCCGCTCAACCAGACCTGGGTAGGGTTCCCAGCATGAAAGCTCGTGCCAAGGCGCCCATCCTTGTGGAAGAAAGTGAACCAGAAGAGGAAACATTACCGCCTACAAAAGCAACGAGAAGGAAAGAGGTACTAGGAGTCAATTAGAATCATTGCTGATTGATGACTGACGTACAAATTCAGGATAGCGTTCAAATGCGCCGAACATCTGTGCGTTTTATGGTTTTACTGTGGCGCAATTCACGAAATTAATTACAATGCACACAGTTGGCGGATGATAGTGGCTGGGAAGACAACAATATTTTCCAGTCTGGCGCTGAATCTTCATCGCCAGTTCGACCAGCGCCGGTTCGCAAGGCCACTCGCAAGAGTGCCGCTCACAAGAAATCCCGCCATTCGATGTCGGCACCTCCACACATCTCGCCTCCATCATCTCCAACCAAAGCGCCACGTTTCCCTGCCTCGACTCCGAGATCACCACCCCAGTCCAACTTTGAGCCACAGCTCCCATCCGACATTCCTCGACAGCCGACTGTATGGTCTCCACCAGGAAAGGCAATGACATTTGTCCCTCTGAGTCATCCGTCTAGCTCCCCTCATGCACCAGAACAACCACCACAAACCCGCATGCCAAACATGGACGCAGGGGTTGTAGGTCGTGACTTCGACACTGTTGCTTCGCCAGTCAGCATTCCGGAGGGCGGAATCGAAGAGTCTGACCTTAATGAGCAGGCGATATTGACCCCTCAACACACTACCGGTGCTATTGTTGACCATCACAAACCCCGCGCAAAATCTAGGCCCTATCTACTGACAATACTGTATGCGATTTGCTTTCTTGTTTTTTCAAGTGTTGCCATCAAGTACAAACGGGAATCTGCGTCGATTGGATATTGCGATGCGGGATCGAATAGCAGTCAACCTTTGCAGGAGTTCCAGGCTCATCTTTCTGCGATTGGACCATGCAACCGAGCGAATCGGACCTTTCAGGGTATCCCATCGGAGCTCTTTAATGCAATCACTGCCAAAGACGGAATCCCGTGCCCTCTACTTTCATTGATCCCCTTACCACACCCGTTGGCATGCACGCCTTGTCCAGATTACGCATCGTGCACTCAGCACACGGTAACGTGCAACACTGGGCATATACTGCGTCCGCACCCCATTCTCGCGTTATTGTCACCTTTCGGGACCGCCTCACCAGCTCCTGTAGAGCGGGTCTGGAACCTCGTTTCTCAGGTGGTCGATGGGTTACCCGGACTGGGCCCTGTTGCCTTCCCGCCTCATTGTATCGAAGATCCGAAGCGAAAGAGGAACATTGGCGCCTTGGGGAAGGCGATCGAAGCTCTTCTTGGCCAGGAACGTGGAAGAAGAGTATGTGCTGGTGGTGACGAAATTCGGCTGACGATACTGGATAGTGAAGGAGGTGAAGCTAGAAAATGGGGCCTAGAAGTGGAAGTCTTGCGAGAGACGATGAGGAAGAAAACTGCGGTTCGTTCAATTGTCACTCTCCCATGAGCGGTAAATGATACGATTGGCTCGGCAGCCGCATCTTCTCAACACTTTTGACGATACGTTTAACGAAGCCATGCAACAGCTAGTCGAGTGGGGTAGCGTTGTATTTGGGGAGGACATGTCGTGAGTTCACGATCGCATATCATCTGATCCCGATCGTCACATCACCAAATTTACTGTAGCGGACATCGTTATCTGGCGCACAAGACTGCCAATTTAACCCTGAATTGCAAGCTCACAGTAAAAGTACGAGAGCTGTGGTTGCGATGGCGAGCGAGCGTTATCGGTAACAATGCAACCTTGTGCTTGCGCTCGCTAGAGCTAACGCCACTTTTTTCAGTATTGTTTACTAGCATATGCATGCTTTATGGCTTCCGACGGACCCGTGCCCAACGCCAAATGGAGAACAAACGTGTCGTGGAAATAGTTCAAATTGCTCTTGATACGTTGCGTAATCAAGAACTTGCCCACCATACGGATCCAGTGACGGCACCCCAACCGTATTTGTCGTCTCTTCAGCTCCGGGACCTTATTCTCCAGGAGCAGCACTCAATAACCGCCCGAAAGAGATTATGGGATCAGGTGGAACGGGTTGTAGAGGGCAACGCAAACATCAGGGTCAACCTGGAGGAGGTACAAGGTGGTGATGAACACCGCGTGTGGAGATGGGTAGGGACGGCAAGGCGGGGACCAGAGTCTCGGAAGAGGGTTCAAAGTGACACGGAAAAGGGCGAAGGTCACGTCGCTTGAATTAGTTTCCGAGCCGCGAAGACGTCGGCGATGACAATAGTGTGACAGAACCCCCTTGACCCACTGTAGCTTGGATTTATCAGGTTGGTTTGTCATTTGTATAGGCTGTTCATATCTGCTGTTTTGTAAGTATGTATATGGCGAACTTCTGGCCAGTAATGAAAAGTGGTTCGATGAACCGATATCATGCCGTATGGTCTATTTCGCTCGGAACCTTCGGATGATCCGGATCCGGGAGTGGAACAATTGGTGGAGGCAATGCTCGTCTCTGCCAACCGGAACGCGCGATGTCGCTATCTCAGGAACAAATTGCAGCCACCAATCAATCACAAGCAAGGTCTTTCTCAATCCGCAGCACAGCGCCGCCCACATTAGCCACAGCTCGCGAGGGACAACCCCGGTTAGAGACTGGTCCAGAACATTGCACATATGGCAACTACGTCGCCGAGCACCCCATAAGATCCAGTCTGGACATCTGGATCTCGTCAGTTTGGTTGCTACCCCGAATATGTCTAGGAATAGGGCAAGCTCATTCCCATCGGGATCCCCTCCTGGATCTTCTCAATAAGGGCCCTTTTCATGAATTGTTCTTCTGCGAGCACGCGGGTCGTCTGAGTGACGACGGAACGGGACATGAGGAACATGTGACTAGTGAACAGAATAACACTCACCCTCAAAAAACGTTCTAGATCGATGCGGCCAGCGTTCAACGCCCTGTGCAAATGGTAAATCGTATCTTCGATTGCATTGTCTTCGGCGACTAAATTAATCAGCCTGGAGGACAAAAAGAAAAAATTCATGTCGGTCAGTGTGTGATCGGACAACAGCACATATTACAAGAACGGAAACTCGCTGGTTGTGGACTATGCTCGTGGAACAGACCAATTCATCCACCTCGGGATCCCCCTTTCGGCGTAACTCGGCGAGGTTCCGGTCTGACTGATCAACAATACTCCGCAACCTTGCTGCGACGTTACGGCAAACGTCTCTCACAGCCTCGAGGCGAGCCATCTCATCGCGAATGGCGGGTTCTCCGGCAAGAAGATCTGTTTGCTGAGTGCGCAGCCGATCGGTCTCCAGGAGTATGAGCTGCGACAGGGAAGAAAACTCTGATCGTATCTTGTCATGAACCTGGGCATGCAGTTGAAGCAGCTCTGGATTCGGGGGGCGTGGCGGTGCTGACACTTGCGGAGGCTGTGGGGCAGGAGATTCATCATCGAGCAGGTCCGGAAGCGGGAGAGCGGACGCAGCCGGTGGTGGATGGAGAGGATGCGGTGGAGGCCGAGGCAGACGGAGAACAGGGTGAGTCAAGGTCAGGGGTCGAACTTGCGCGGGCGGACTTTGCGCATCTGGGTAGGGTTCTAGCGGAGGCATTGATGCGCGGTAATTAGCAACGGTGGGAGAAGAGGGATCTCTGGACTGTTCTGTGGCTGATCGAAAGGTATTTCCGTCACTAGCATTCGATCCCAGGGGAGAAAGGATCGGCTGGTGATATTGGGGCGGACGCGCATCTGCACGAGGTTTCTGGGGCAAAGGCGGTGGCGGCCGATTATACAAGTCAATCTAGATAGCAAAGATGACTGAGACAAATCGAGGGTTTTAGAGCAGTATGGGCATACTTGTGGATAAGCAAGAGGGAGCGTCGCGGGGGTAGGAGTAGGGCGCGGGGCCACGACCAGTTGGTGAGATGAGACGGGTTTCGGCGGTAATGCCGGGGGATCCTGATTGGGAGATTGTGGCAGCGGCAAGGGCTGGGAAGCCGAGGAGCGTTGTGGGTGGGAGAGGGTAGATGAAGATGAAGGGGAAGAGGGTGGTTGCGGGGCTGGGCTGGAAGACTTGGGTTTGGCGTAAAGAGGGGGGGCGCGGGAGAAGTGATCTTGCATCGCCTGGAGCAAAGCGGCGATGTTGCAGGGCTTGGAAAAAAAAAAAGGTGAACGAGTGGCAATGGACTGGGCTAGAGGGGAGAAACGGACCTCGGGCTTTCTGATCCAGTCCTGGATGTACTGGATCGAGCATCGACCGCTGAGATCAACGTATTTGCTCGGACGAACGAGCATGTGTGGAGTTGGTACTACATAAAAGATCGGGGGACGGCGAGGGTAGTCTTTTGTGATCCAGATTGCAATCGGGATGTTATAGGAAGTACCCCTGAATGAGATGGGAAGTAGACCGTGGAGACAGAGGAGAAGCTGGGCACGGCCATCGTCGTAGGCTGCGGGTTGCGATCAGAAATGAAGGGGTTTGGTTTGACAAGGGAAACTTACTGTACATGTCAGACTTTGGTCGCAGGGTAGGAAAGCCGGCGAGGGCACGCTCGACGTCGAGTACGACCCGCTCGCGTTCTTCGTACGACCCCGCCTGCTCTCGCAACCATCGCTGTGTCTCAGCCATAGCCACGCTCGGCCGGTCATCCGGGCTCAGCCGCTCCACCGGCTATTTCGAGCGGCGACGGGTCAGTTTCTACTCCGACTCCGGCACTTGCGGATCGGATAATAGCAGAGGCAGCACCGGTTGTCGGGCCGAGGGGACAGGCCATCTTTTCCGGGGGCTACACACCACCTCGAATGTTGTTGTTCTGGCCCTTGCCACGTCTGGTCCCCAGATCAGTTGTGGACGGGGGGCGCTTAGATTTGCACCCGATTTGCGTCTCACAGTCGCTCTCCGCTTCTGTGGCGGGCACTTTCCATTTCCGCGTGGTGTCTGAACTCTGTTTGTGACGTGATACCAAAAGTAGTAATAAATTCCCACGAAAACCGATTTAGATCTCGCTACTGGCCAGGGCATTTCAATTAGACGTATCCGAACCAGCGGGTCCTTGATGCCAATATCGGATCTTTAGCCTTCGCGTCCTTCTCTTTCCTCCTGTCTCACATATATAACGAGCCACATCCCGTCCCCCTTCTCCTCTCTCCGTGCTCCCATCCTTCCTCAACAATGCGTGCATCCAGACTATCCGCCGTATACGAGCCTGAAACACCCGTAAAATCCCTCACACCACAGCGCAAGCACAGGAAGCTACTCAAGGATGGCTCCAGCGAAGTCTGGCCAGAGGAGATCGAGCGCATATTCGTCCAAGGTCCGTCCTCTCCACCCTCCCTCTTCGTTCTACCCGCTCATTCTTCTCCACAGGTCTCCGCGACTACTGGGAGTCTCCCTGGGCCACCTACTCTCGCGGCCGTAGTCGCTGGCGCAACCAGTTCCTCGTCGAGTATCTCCACAAGAACGGCGTCGATCGCTCAAAGAAACAGGTCGCCAGCCACATCCAGGTCCTCCGGAACATGTGGAAGGGCGAACCAGGCTCGTCTCTCTCCCCCTCCCACCCCGCACCCTCGCTCACAGACCATCACTCTCCAGAATATCATCTCGTTGCCGGTGGCGAGGAACTTTTTCTCGAGACGGCCCTCCTCCCCTCCGTCAAGGCAGAAGACTCACCCGAGGCCCATCTCCTAACCCCTTCCGGCCATTTCGATGACCACTCCCCGGCATCAGATCGTTCTGGCGGCTCGGCTACCTCCCCGTGCCCGCCCCGGTCCCTCTGTGCCGGTTCCAGCCCCACCGTGAGTGCCACCACGGATCTCGCCCTACCTCACATACACTCCATCCGACAACCTCGGCTCGACGATGACTCACGCCGTGTGCGCTCCCTCCCGGCTTCAGAACCCCACCGTACCGACTCCCGCAGACTCTCCCCCCTCGCATCTTACTGGAGTTCCGACCTCGCTCGGCCTCCGGCAACTCAATCCTCCCCGAGTAGCATCTACAATCCCAATGATCAGCATTTCGACTTCACTTCACAGTGCACATCCGACCCTTCCCGCCAGCCCACCTTCTCCGACTCCTCCCTCCTATTCACAGAGTCTTCTCTCTTCCCTGAGCCCGCTCCCTCCTTTAGCGGTCTCACAGCACTTTCTCTTTGGGCAGAGGGCATGCCCTCCTTCTCTCTTCCCGTTGACGCCCTCCTATCCTCTACACAGCCGTTCGTTCAGCCGTCACCGGCCGTATTATTGAGAATCAAGCTACATCTCCCGCCGATTGACGTGCCGTCCTTTCCTGCCCTACACGGCTTCCAAGGCTCTGTCACATGCTCCATGCGGCCTTCCGCCACTGTCAGGTGCTCAACTGCCATTTTTGTACGTGGCCAGTGCACCGCAAGAGAAAGCAATCTCTGCACCCTGATGACTGCCGACTCCACCGGTAACGATCAGTTGGAGACCGTGACACTGCTTTTGCCTGACTCACCTTTGAGTCGCAGTCGGTGGCTTGACTCCAGTGAGTAATTCTCCGCACATCTACATAGAAACCCTCCTCATGTTCACCACGTGCGCACCTCATAGCCTCGCCGACCTGCATCGTGCAAAAAATTATCGTAAACGAACAAGTTCTTGCAGTCATCTTCCACGATCTGGATAGAGGGCAGTCTGAAAACATGCCCTCTGCCAAGCTCGTCGGCATCCAAAAATACCACGGTCGCCCTGAAAGGTCGCCAAGTCCACCACAGCCCGCTTATCAAGCCGACTCCATCCTGCCTACCTATACCCACATTCCCGGGCAATGCGTACCCCGCTCCAGCCTCCCTCAAGCCTCTCTAGCGTATGCTGTGTCAACTATCAACGCGGATACCTCCCTCTCAGGCACGTCGTCTTATTCGGCGGCGTTCATGATGCCTTCCTTGCTTTCATGACCCTCATGACCGCCTCATTACCCGGACATTCACTGCCATGTGAACGTTGTATCAATTTTTTTACTCTGGATATTGTCTTCTTTGAACTGTTGTTCTCGCGTGTTTGGGCTCTTTTGGTGTACAGTTTAATCCCTTCGTCTTCATCGATCTCGATTTGCTTTTGTATCCACTTTACCATGAAGTACTGTAGATATTCTGTAACGTCACTGTGGACCCATAGTACGTCTAATCACCGCTACGTCCTGATACAACTAGAGAGCCTACGGGCCGACTCTCGTATTCGAGAATCATAGTGGCGTTGTTGCAGCTGCAGCAATTCGAAGAACGACGTTCCAAACGAACGACTCAGCTGAGGATCGTCTACTTCCGGAAGGTACGTCCCATCCGCATGGCGATCGTCGGTGGATAGTAGTGCTTCGAGTCTGGGCTCCTTCTTCACCAAACTCTCGACGAAATCCAGGGTACGGAGCGCCACAGTTGGTGGCCAATTCAACGAAGCAATGAGGAGTCGCTTCGCGAATGCGGCTGACCGCCAGGGCAAGGTGCTGCTCGTAGTTCGCGGAGAAAATACCATTGTCAGTGCCCGAAACAGCAGGTCCGCGATGGTCGGTTGTTGACCTGTTTGAGGCCCTGAGGTTGACGGCGGCTCGTCAATCTGCAGCAGCTCGCTCATTGGGAGTATGACGGCGTAGAGGTGATTGACGAAATCAGCGAGGTCGATGTTCAGGGCTTCTCCTGTGCAAAGGTTCGACGCGTTTCAAAGTCCAAATCGAGAAACATACCTTGCCCGGATAAGAGTTCGAATGCTGTCACAATGCACAGCAACCGAGTTTGCATACCGGTCTTCTGGTCCAGGGTACGTGATTCTTCAGCGTCTGAGTCGATGTCGTCAGACTCTCGCACAATGAGGCTCTTGAGAACCTGCATCAAGTCCTTGAAGAAGTCGACGTTGACGAGATGTGCATATTTTGATATCCCTCTTAGAGCTGCCGGTAAGAGCGGTGTTCGACGAGTGTTCTTCAGGATGCGAAAGTACAAGACGAAAAGAAGCTTCAGGGTTTCCGTATGCTTTGCCACAAAGGCGATGGTGAGGTAACCGAATAAAGTGCCTTATCTTCCTTCACTTACCGTCTTTGACCGTTCTTCTCGGTCCACTTCCGCCTCTGCCTCGCGTACCTCGCGTTCTATTTCCTTCTTTTGTTTGAATGCTTTCTGGGTCTTCTTGCTCAAGTATGGTTGGTCCGTCGATCTACCTTTGGTTCGGCGACCCGCCACTTTTCCATGGGGGTAAACTTTAGTCTTCTCTTCTTTGTCAGCCCTGGAATCCGAAGCTCTCACGCTGAGTTCGCTCTTCAGCCTCAGGTGCAAGAGACATGTCAGAACGCCTGGGTGCACGTTAAAATTCTTTTCTTTGATCATACGGTTCAACAGTTGTACGGCTTCCAGCGAAGGCACGCCAGTATGATCGTTTCGGAAGATGCTGATCAGCGTGTTCAAACATAGATCAGAGGGCTGGGGATCGAGTCAATCTAACCCTGAACGAACGCAAATTCAGGAGAAAGTTACCTCATCCCATGTTTTCTTGCTCATCCGCGCCACAATGCATGCCATAAGGTTTCCCCGGAAGTTGAAATGTGTGACATCTGAGGCTAGAGTGCACATGCATTTGAGGGCCACATCGGCCAGGTCGCTTTTGGCTTTATGGATGCTCAAAGAAAGAACCCGAGGCGGCGTAAATTAGTACATACCTTTGAGTTCGGCTTCCAGAGCACGGAGATAAATTTGGTACACGAGGATAAGGCCTTGCTCCCATTCACGTGTTCGGGCGACCATTTGACTAATCTTTTCCGCCTTTTCTTTGTCCGTCAATGTTCGTATTCGATATCCAGGAATAATGTCCTTGAACACTGCAAGCTGAGAAAGGATGGCCAGCTTGCGTATGGCATGATCATTTTTGATTGGTTCCGGGTGCGATTGAGTCGTGATTGTCTCTAGAGAAAAGGTATGCAAGCGCCGAAGCAGCCCTAACTAAGTCACCAAATGAGACGATGGAACACGAATGTCAATGGGTGAAAACGGACGCTGTTTTCTGGATCGGCAATTATATCTTGACAAATGCTGGCTATCTGGTCCTTTGCGCCCTGAATTCTGGCTTTCCGCGAATTGTTCCCTATCACGTCCGCGACAGCAGGCCGGCCAAAACGGGCACCTGTAGCAACGTCCTCCCGGGCCATTGTTGAAGGCGCTGTTGTCGGCGACTGAGATCGGACCGATTCCTCCGTTTCTTCATCATCTTTAATCGGAGCTGGCGCTACGGTCACTTTTTTTGAGGCCTCTATCCGTCCGTCGGACAATTTTATCGGAAGACCAAGTATGTTCCGGTGTGTCTGAGGTTGTGGCAATTTCGGCATCCGTGGGACACGTTCATATGGCATTTCGGTATCGGAGTCTAGCTCGACCGGAGACGAAGGTTGTTCCTCGGAAGAATCAGAAAAGTCGCTTTCTGACTGCGTCTCCGCTTCAGAGTCGCCAATGTCTGTACTCCAGGATTCCGAACCCTCATCATGGGAATCGACTGAGGGTAGATCGTCGAGTTTGGGCTTGCGGATGGGTTTATGGAGTTGGTGGAGACGTTCTGTCTCCTTTTTGCTCCTGAAAAGAAGGAAAATAAATATGCATGTATATCAGTGGAGCTTTCGAATGGCGAAATACCTCGATATGCCCTTGTGATCCAACGTAGCCAAGAAGTTGATGGTTTCGCCAAACTCATCCAGCATGTCTTCATCGTCTTCGGACAGGTCGCCATCGTGGACATCATCCGGAGTAGCGCCAGGGATTGAGATGTATCCTCTCTCGAAAGCTTTCTCTTTTCCCTTTGATTTATTCTGGCTCAACTTGGGGGGAGCATGTTTCGAGGATTGGCCTGGTGTTGTCTTTTTCTTTTTCGCTGGACGCTGGTGATAGAAGTAAACCACAGCCCCTGCGTTGGGTAGGTAACCGTACTTACCGCTGGAGCTGCTGGTGCAGCCCTTTTCTTTGTTTTGGTACCTGGCATCTCACCGACGTTGCTTCCGTTGACCATGCAATCATTGTCCAGTCTACAAACCAAAAGAGGAAGGTTTTTCCCATCTGTGTACAAGGACCGGATAACCATTCACGATAGAGCTTTGATCGATTTCCCGGCCGAGTCTTTAGCTTGACCACTGACAATGATGGACTACAGGCCCGGGACACCTCCTCCCGTCCACCATGTTCTTCGTCCTCACCACATCGATCTCCTCGCAATATCTCTTCTAGTTTTCAAGGAGTTCCGTAACAATCTTCCACCCAGCTTCCTGTTGTTCATATACCGCTTCTTGCTCTCTGAAGTGTCCGAAGTGGGTGCATTTCCAGCCCGCTTGTAAACCGTCTTACTCGACAAGGTTGTGCAACCAAGAACTCACGAGCAGATCATGTCGGTACTTCGATCTGCACCGGAAGTCGACCACCTCAACGTCCGGAACCTCATTACAGCTCTCGAGGCAGTGGTAAAGCCGTGTCATCTCATGACCTCCGTTTAACTGACGGGGAATTTACAAGCCAAGTCAACTTACGAGCGCAGATCAATTGACCAACTTTTTCCACAGTTCGTTGCACACATAAACTTTGCCCGCCCATGATCACCTTTCTTCTAGGTACTCCAGCCATATTTGTGGAAAGGGTTGAGGACGAGGTACATGCATGACTTGACTTTTCGTCGGCCATTCATCTGAGGACTGTTCTGCATCAGCCTAGCGTTCTCGTACGCGTGTCAAGTCCCTTTGATGTTGGCCCAATGCCCCTAACATAAGGTCATCCAGGCGCGCCGCTCAATTTTCGGCTATTTCTGTCGTCGCTGTTTTGTCAGCTTCATCAAGCTCTCGTTCTATGGGGTCATGCAGTTACAAAAAGACTATCAAGTTTGGTGTGCAGGAGAGCATCGGGCTGGTTACAGTCCTGTGGAAAAAGATCCTCTCACAGGGGACATCTGGATTTTTAAAACGAACTCTGATCTGAAATCATCAGCTCGCTCAGAACCATGGCAACTGTAGGATTTTATAGTAGAGTCCATTTCAATGATTTCCTAAATCCTTTCCAGCTGGGAGAAAGGTCGCTCGACTGGTGACGATATCATAGGGCCAGAGAACCTACGCAGGTACTTCGAACAACGTTTCCATGATCACAACGATTCGTAAGTACGTTCTCCTCTCATGTGTCGTCTGAATCCTGACTTGTTTGTAGAGGAATACGACAACACGCACTACTCAACCTTGTGCGTATGCATTATGTACGCAAGGAATATCCTGCGGCTCGCCAGGTTCGTGACTCTGTTGAGAACAACTTTCCTGGCTAAACATGAATCTCAGCTATTACAAGAGGCGATCGCGGTCGCACGCACCAGCGGTGATCGCGTCACGTTGCAGCACTGTGTCAGGTTGGTTTCCCCTCCGTCTTTTGTAGGTACCGATCGCCAATGATTTCTGAAAATAGCATGCTGCATCGCTTGCCTACAAACTTATCCGCCAATAACATGCTTTCGCTGAATGAAATCCAGCCAGACCTGCATCCTTCCGAGGTCCTTTTTGATGTTGTCAAGCTCCTCCAGCCACAGAGTGTGCGATTTTTGCATGATGTTGGTTGATCAACTGATCGACGTCTGTCATAGGGCCAGCCTTTGACCCTGTGCTTTGAGAAACTTGCCCAGGCAATTGGACTATACAATCACTGGGTTGACCTGAAGAAAGCAGCGCCCCGCGAACGAGAGTTGCTCGGACAACATGCCATGCAGGCCATCTTATGGAGCACGTTGGGTATGCCTTCAATCGTCAACTATTTCACTAGCTTCGATAAACAAATCCTCAGGATGTTATGATCTTGCTGCGGTAGAAGAATCGTTTGTTCTGGCATTTGCCAGGACCGGGGACAGTGACCCTAATCATCTCAACGTCGCACTTAATCGGGCTTACAGGGTCAGTAGCTTTCATCAGATCATGCCACATCTTATTTCATACGGTCTCGAGCAGCTCGCAAGGGCTGGGTCTTATCAAATTGCATTAGCGCAGCTCCTTCATTCGGAGACATGGCGGGGTCTTTCACTTGATCAATATCAGGAGTGGGCGATCATGATCTGGCATATATTGGCTTTGAGAAGCAGCCGGAGGTGAGTGGGCTCTTGATTTCAAATCGCACGAGATTACCTTATTGACCGATTTCATACGTGTTTATACGCAGGAGTCAGCGCAGGTTCTTCCGCGACTTTTTATTGCCCCGCCAACCAACTTCTTCAACATATGTTTCAAAAGAGTATTTTTTTGATGACACTGTCGCTCAACTTGCTCCTATCGGCAGCGAATTGCATCAGGTGATGCATGCCCGCGTACGTGAGAACTCGGGGCATGGAAGTGGTGTTGATTTTCATATCATTCATAGCGACGGGGACAAGCTGTCACTGCTATCCAACCCCTGCTTCAATCGTTGTGGCATGCTGAATTTCAAGGTAGATTTCCGTTATACAGAGTTGGGACCATCCTTCTCGCGGACATTGGACTGGAATTTGGAATGACGAAGCACTGTCAACGTCTGTTGGAGGGCATTTTACCTCAAGTAAGATTCACAAGACATCTTTCAATCGTAGCTGAAACAATTTGGGTCACACGACAGGTTCTGACAGGTCATGAGTTGGAGCATCGTGCATTTGCTTGCCACACGTTGGCAAGATGTATAATTTCCTCTTCTGGTTCGAGAGGTACGCATACATTAGATAACAAACGACAGTCTCATTGGAACATGTTTTCGCTTCGTAGAAGCAGAACTTCGAGAAGCTCTACCCCATCTTCTCATGGCAGAAGCTGACTACTCGCGACTCTCCATGTTTGAAGCCACATCGGATGTCCAGTGGTTGCTGATGGTGGTATTTCATAACCTTGGGATGAAAGCAGAAGAGGAAGCGGTTTTAGAGCGGTATTCTCTCTCTATCTCGACACTGCGGAGTTTCGAGGAGTGCACTCTCGACGACGAGGTGCAGCAGGTCTGGGAACTTGTGACAGACGTTGGCGTGTCTCTGGCAGCGCGGTAGTCACGTGATACGGAATCCATCTGATTACATAATTGCGCGTCCAGGGTTATCGACGCCCAAGTAAGCTAGTGCAAGTTGAGAAGGAGTGAAGTTGAACTTCTACTACTTTCGATTTTACGCCAAGTCTTGCCTTGGGCATGGACGGACCTCCTCCTCAGGAAGAAGACTTTTCATCACTCTCGGTCTCTGAAAGGCTCGCTCACAAAAACTGGAAAGCCCGCGTAAACGGCTATGAGTCTCTCATCAAGACCTTCCAAACAACTGTGTCTGATTCAGACCCAGCATTCAAGCCATACATATCCAACCCCGATCTCCTCAAGAAGATAGTCACCGATTCCAACGCAGTAGCGCAGGAGAAAGGCGTGGAATGCCTCATAGCACTGGTCAAGTTCGCAGGCGAGACTGCTGCCAAAACTAGAGACGTGGTAGTTCCTGCCTTGGTTGACAAATGTCTTGGTTCTGCCAGGGCAGGAACAAAGAACCAAGCGATAGAACTCATTTTGCAATACGTCGAGGTGGAGAACTCTGGTGCAGGGGTGGTGGTGCGTCCGATCAACTGTCGGTTAGGAATAGTCCTTTTGATCACTTTACAGGTGGACATCATCCCTGGTCTCGGCGCGAAGCAGCCAAAGGCGGTTGCGGCCAGTGTTTTCGCACTCAAGGAGGTTCTTCGGTAAGTCGTTGACAGATGCCATTTCGTGATGTACCAATCGTACCATTGTGTACCTATAGAGCGTTCGGCACGCAGGTGACACCACCCACCCCAGTCCTCAAGATATTGCCCAAGATTTTCGCTCATGCAGACAAGAACGTCCGCGCCGAGGGAACGCAACTCGCTCACACACTATATCATTGCATCGGGTCAGCGATCGACCCATGGCTAGCCGAGCTGAAGCCAGTTCAGGTCAAGGAGCTGCAAGAAGCGTTCGAAGGTATGGAAAAAGAAGGAAAGGGAAAGGGGACGTTTAGGGCGGAACGATCAACGAGGCAACATCAACGGGAAGCTGAAGCTAATGCAGACGCTGGCATCAACGATGATGCTGCTGACTCTGGTGCACCGGAGGGTAAGCAGTTCCAATCACAGTATGAATCTAGCTCATCCCCTTCTTCAGCTGAGCTAGATCTTCCTGATCCACGCACACTTGCCGAACCTGTCGACATTGTGACCAAGTTTCCATCAAATCTGCAAGCCAATCTCTCGTCCTCGAAATGGAAGGAGCGTAAAGAGGTACTGGATGAACTATCCACCCTCGTTAACTCTACTCCCCGGATTAAGGATGCACCGGAGCTGGGAGATCTTGCAAGGTCCCTGGCCGCCTGTATACACAAGGATTCCAACATCAACTGTGTCATCACAGCCGCCAATGTCATGGAAGGACTTGCCAAGGGAATAATGAGCCCGTTCGGAAGACACAGGGAGGCTTTGGTTCCTCACATGTTGGAGCGTTTGAAGGAGAGGAAAGCCAATGTCACGGATGCCATTGGAGCTGCCCTAGATGCGATTTTCACGACTGTGAGCATTCTAGGCGTTTTCTGGTCGATCTATCCCTTCATAACTGAGAATCTACAGACGTCTTTGCCCGATGTGATACCTGACCTAATCCCAGCGCTAGGTAACAAGAATCCTCAGGTCAAGGAAGGAACTCTAAAGTTCCTTGCGCGTTGTCTTGCTACTTCGACCAGTCCAGTTCTGCCAGGGCAGATAAAAACAATCACGGATCCACTTGCGATTCTTCTCGAAGATAGTTTCGAAGGTGCTCGCAATGAGGCTGCTGTATGCTTGGGGACCTTGATGAAGATGGTCGGGGAACGGCCACTCAATGCTATAATGGATGGGCTGGCAGATGTGCGGAAGGCAAAGGTTAAAGAAGCCTACGAAAAGGCCACAGTAAAGTGCAAGACCGGATCTGGAGGGCCACCGAAGCCACCACCGGTCGCAAAAGAGTCTCCTAAGAAGAAGGCCCCTGGGAAGGGAACGGCTCAAGCGCTTTCTAAACCACCCGCCGAGGACCTGAAGCCACCCGGCAGACTTGTGGTTAGTCTTTCTCGGTGTATGAAAGGCTGGACATTGACATGATTTCTTATTTCAGGCAAAGAAGGGCGCACATACTAATGGTGATGCGGCTGCCGACGGAGCGCAGAAGTCCGCAACTACTGCGCCAGCGGTGAAGAAAGTGGCCCCGGTTGCCGCTGCCAAGGGTGCAAAACCACAACCCGTTGCCCCTGGTACTCTCGATACGTTCAAATACAAGCACACCCCGGAGGATGCTGAGGCACTCGCTGCTAGCCTGATACCTGGATCCGTCATGGAGGGGCTCGGAGACGCAAATTGGAAAGCAAGGCTCGCAGCATGCGAAGAGATGTCCACTTGGCTCGAAGGCGTAGTGGAAGAGGTAGATGCTGAGGTTGTCGTGAGGGCGATTGCGAAGAAAGGTTGGAACGAAAAGAATTTCCAAGTATTTTTCTCTTCTACTCCTTGGGTCTATGTTCCACTGAACCGTTTCCTATTGTAGGTCTCTGCCAAGTTATATGGAATCTTGAACACCCTTGCCGAACACTGTCCCTCATTTGGCAAGTCGTGCGTGGCGTTGTCGACCGGGCATTTGAGTGAAAAACTTGGTGACGCAAAGTTGAAGAAGCCCGCGGGAGATTCACTGACAATATTTGCTGAGAAAACCTCTTTGCAGTTTGTGCTGAATCAAGGTATGTCGCGCTATGGGTACAGTGCGGTCTCCGAACACTTAGACAGGTCAATCTAGCATACGAGCCATTAGGCAAACAGAAAGCTCCCAAAGTACTTGCAGACGCATTGACTTGGATAGATACAGCTGTCCTCGAGTTTGGCACAGCTGGGCTCTCACTTCGTAGCCTAATCGAGTTCGTCAAAACTGCCTTGAAGAATTCCAACGCCGCGGTACGCACCAGTGCAACCAAAGCCCTCGTCACGGTGAATCTTTTTGCAGGACCAGGTGCGCCATTCACTTTCGTCTGCGCGACGCCATCAACAGTCTCATGCGACCATCCCTAGGAATCAAGGATTTTCTGGAGGATATAAACCCACAGCTACTAGGAACGATCCAGAGCGAGTTTGATAAGGTCGAAGGCACTCCTATCCCAGAGCCAAGCCGGACATCTGCCGATGTAGCTGTGGTGTCTGTGACATCCGGCTCAGGAGGTACAACCGCCCCAGACCCTTTGGAAGACCTTTTCCCCAGGGTTGAGATTGATGGTCTACTCAAGGGCACCACCATTCTCGCTGACTCAAAGAACGATGCATGGAAAATCAAGAAGGAGGCACTGGAAACGTTGCAGGCGATCCTCGACCAAGGTGCCAATAAGCGATTGAAACAAACGATGGGCGAAATTGCACAAGTGCTGAAGGCTCGAGTAGCTGACACCAACAAGGCGGTTCAGTCTCTCGCTCTTGACATCGTCGCGCGAATTGCTACGGGGATGGGCAAGCCCTTCGAAAAGTACGCGAAGTTGTTTGTTGTCCCAGTGGCCACTGTACTTTCCGATCAGAAAGCGCACGTTCGAGCAGCTGCGATCCAGACTTTGACAGCGATGGCGAACGCCTGTGAAGGCGTGGATTCTATGGTCCACTTCCTCGGTACTGCACTTGAAGCGACGAATCCTACCCAACGGGCATCCCTCATGGGATGGATCTCTGATTATCTGAAGGAAAATCCCCCTTCATCTTCGCTTGACTTGAGTAATTGGACTGGTACTGTGGTTTCCAGCTTGGACGATCGCAACGCGGATGTCAGGAAAGGCGCTCAAGCACTTCTTCCTTCGTTGATCACGTTCGTTGGCTATGACAAGGTTATGTCACACACGTCCGCTCTCAAACCAGCATCCCGCAAAACTGCCATCCCAATCATTCAAGCTGCCAAAGAGGCGGCAACACCTCCACTAGCTTCTGCACCGCCAGCCAAACCAGTCGCAAAACTTTCCGTCACCACAGCTGTACCTCCTTCGTCCCCAACTCCTCCTCCCCCCTCCTCTCCTGCATCTGCAGCTCCCGTATCGTCTGGGATTCCAAGTAAACCCAATGGCGTTAGGAGAAAACTGCCTCAGGGTACCGCCAGAGCCGATCCAAGAGAGGAACCCGTAGAAGAACCTCCACATACGACTAAGGTGCCGGGGAAGGCTGGATTGAGACGACCCGGTGCTGTCGCTCCAGCCACAAAGGCTACTACCCCGACTGCACTATCCTCTCTCCCTTTCACCAGCATGAACATGGAAGCGAAGCGCGCGAGGTTGGCGAAGGATCCCCAGAGGTGGATCAATGAGGCTGGACCAACGCGGAAGGATCTCGCGGACCTGTTGCAACATCAAATGGAACCCATCGTTTCCAAGGATTTAACCCGTCACCTCTTCAGCCATGATCACAATGCGGTCAATGACCACGTTTCTGGGCTTTCTACTGTGCAAGAGTTTTTCATGGCCGCTGCGTCGGGAGAAGACAGATACGGAGTTCCCGTCGATGATATCCGTGCGGTTGGTCTGGCATGCTCCGACCTCGCATTGAAATATGTGTCGATGAAGGCTCACGAGCCTCAATCAAATCTCGCCGCCAAATGTCTGGACGTTATAGAAGCAGTCGTGTGCTTCCTACGCAACATTGATGCTCAGTTTGAGGATTCAGAAGCGCTTTGTTTCGTCCCATCAATTATCTACAAGGTAAGCATTTCTCAAGATATTGGATCATGTGAACATTGTCGAGTTTCACATTTCCAGCTTGGCGATGCACGAGAACCTACGCGTGTGCGTGTCCAGAACATAGTACAATCCTTACCGAAAGTCTACGCATACAGTCGAATTTTCGACTTATTGCTGGAGCACGGATTGAAATCTAAGGTGGCAAAAACTAGGCAAGGTACTTTGGATGAACTGGCGAATCTCCTAAAACGCAACGGAATGGGCGCATGCAATCAACCCAGCAGAGCGTTTCCTGTCATAGGATCGATGATTGCTGACAAAGATTCTGCGGTCCGCAAGTCCTCGTTGTCTGTCCTTAGGTATGTCGGTCAGTGGTTTGCGACAGAATGCCAGTTAACCTATCATCCACAGCGAGTTATATGTGCTCGTTGGAGAGAAGGTCTGGACGTTAGTTGGACCCCTTTCTTCCAAAGACAAGACACAGCTCGAAGAGCGTCTACGTCGTGTTGCAGGCCCAAGCAGTCCTACCAAGCCCGAACACCAGACTCCTGCACCTCCTGCGCAGGTGGCTCGGTTGGTAAATGCGGGTTCGCGACCAGAGTCACCATCTGTGGGGAGAGTAGGTGGGATACCACGTCCCCACAGTCCCGCCGCTTCCACGGCATCTCGCATGGCGCCACCTGGTTCCCCCAGTCGGTTGTTACGATCTGTTTCCCCCATATCAGTGCAAAATACTGCTCGATCAGCTTCACCATCCCGTCTGGTTTCAAAGTTGCCCGGACCGTCCAGTATACCCCCACTGTCTGCAACAGGCACTTCCGGAATTCCATCAGTTGCAGCGTCTGGCTTGCGTCCCAAAAGCATGCTCCCCTCTCGTTTGGCACAGCCCAGGTCTGCAGCCCGCACCGCTGCTCTCGCATTATCTACCAACGCCGCAATCCGACCAGCTGATGAACCGTCTGAACTACCATATGTGGCCAGAACAAATGGTTCTCGAACAATAGAATCATCCGTTGCGTCCAGTGACACAGTCGACACCTTGGTGGATTCCGCTCCTTATGATGATCTTTCTGCCAATGGCACCAACGATATCACGATAACGATCTCAAGTATCCTCAGCAGTGACCCGTCGCGCAGTGTTGACGCGCTCAAGAAGATACAAAAGATACTTATGACGAAATATGAGGACGGACATGCTCCACCGGAATACAGGGACCTTGCAGAGCATACCGAAGGCCTAATAGAAACCATCACGCTCCAGATGACCCACGTATTCGAGAGACCAGAAGAACTACTGCTCGACGAAAATTTCCGGCTCGCGAAACACCTTATACAAACACTTAATATCTTCTGCGACCATGCATTCCTGGCAGAATCGTTAACTGTCGACATCCTGACGCCTCTACTCGAAGAACTCACACTACGTCTTCTAGAGACAGACGAAAGTGACGTTACCAAAGTGAAGGATCTGTCACGGTTCATCAACATGATCATCTTGCGCTTGTTTGCGACAGGCAGAAGGATGTCGATCTTCCGGTTAGTTTTCTCTGGCATTCGGTGTGGTCATCTCACGCTGAAACCATCCGAAGTTCCCTGTTTATCCTTCTCCTGCAAATTATCAAGCCGTTTCCTAGTGCTGGCACTCCACCTGATTCGAAAGAATCCAGGGTTGCGGAACTCGTTCTCAAATGCGTGTGGAAGCTTGCCAGAAATATCCCACAGGATCTCAAGGACCAGAAGCTAGATCCTGTCGAACTTCTTCCGGCCGTGGAACATTTTCTGCAATCTGTCCCTCCCAACGAATGGCGAGCTAGAGCGACTAATAAGGTTCCCTGTGGGGACATGCCACTGAGAACCATCAAAGTCATTATTCAGCATGTGGTTGGTATGTGGTGACAT
>JBBPPF010000269.1:0-24542 GCA_038091815.1 Leccinum obscurum | reverse complement strand
TGATCATATGATGTAAGGACGAACCGCGGACCTGTTGGGTAACTTCCTCTCCCCGTTTGTTAAAAACTCGCCGACCTCGTGGACGCAATGTGTCTGAAGTAGATGAAGACGATGACGGCCCGTCTGCAGCAGGCGTATCATGAAAGGAAGGGAAGAGAAATGGAAGGTAGGACATTTCGTAAGTAACACTAGATACCACACCAGTCCCAGGGAAAAAAAAAGGCGAGGATCGTAAATGGACATTGTTCAGCACGCAAACAGAGCGCGAACGTCAACTCACGCCTTCTCGCCGCGATAAGCACTCGGGCCCCATGATTCCCTAATCTCGGGCGGTACCTCCCACTCCGCGTTGTCCTTTACATGTGCCTGCTCTGGCGCGACCTGCGGGAGTTGTTGTGCACGCCGGGCGTTTTGCATGAATCGCAGATTGAGCGTTCCATAGCTGAGCGTCTTCTCGACCATGGTGGACTTATGGGGTATCTTCCGGTAGCTTGGTGGCGTTTTGTAACAAGGTTGCAGTGCGTGTGGTCGTCAAGAGCTGCTGGTATAGTGGGGGGTGGGGTGACGGATAATATTTACCGCAGGCATACAACCGATTATGTCATCGATTCCCATACGTAGTGTTTGGGGTGGCATCATCCTTCCTTGTGTGGCGCAGATTTCGTCGAAGGGATGTGGACCGATCTCTTTGGCTCGTGGCTGTAAAGAATCCGACTCGGAGGAGGAGGTCTAGTTGGCATATGTATCAAGCGAAATTCTTGCCAAGCCAGTCACCGGAAGAGAAGCCCTTGGTCACCTGAGACCGGACGAGCAGGCACGTAATAGCAGACAGAATCGAGGCTCGCAGAGACTCTTTCTCATCAGGATACGTCATGGCACGTACCTGGTGATATGATCAGGTTGAAAAGATCTCATCGACGTCGGCTCTGGCACTGCGCCGTGGTTGGATACTGATTGGATGCTTTGACACAAGAACGCCGACTGCGAGCTCGTGTGGCCGATAGCCTCCATATGATGATGGAAAATGGACACAGGTCCTGATGTCAGCGCGTCGCGAGGAACTTTCATCATGATGCCAGATCTACGGCGCGGGCATGAAAACGGATTGCGAAGCGCGTCATCTCTCAATAATTGCCTAATCGAACGAGGTTGTCTATAAAAGCGGTGGTGGACGCTCATTACTTTTTGGGGAGCATACGGCAAGGAAACGAAATAGCCGCTACACCATTCCCAGCTTAGTGCTGAATGATGGCTGAGACGCGGGGACAAGGGTTCACACGAGAAAGGGACGGACGGGACTAGGGAGGATGTCGTACAAGTGAGTGATGGGTTGGTGATATGAAAAGCGTGGTGAATTAAATGAATAATGCTGCATAACGTAGGTGGCATGGTCGTAAAGGGGGTTGGCATCGACTCGCGATTGATGTGACAGGAGCTGTCCCAGGGTGGGAGGGACGGACTGAGATTCAGAGCAAGATCTGCCAGATGCGGCAGTAACAGTATAGAAGAAGAGAGAAACGAGTAAATTTGTCGACACATGATGGTGGTTTCTGGGAGATCTCCCACTGACACGTCGATACGAGAATGGGAGGACCTGGGCCGATTTGGCTGCGCGAGAGAAAAAAAAAGTCCGACGGCGGTGTGAGAGGCTGTCGGGTCGAAACGCACGAAAACGGACAATATTGGGTGGTCACGAGTGGTGGAGGAGGATGAGACGGGCCCAGCTCGACGGTGGAAGAAAAAGCAAAGGCCGATTGGGGCATAAAGTTACCGACAGCGAAAGGAACGCCGGAAGAACCACTGCGAAGTTGATGCGGGCTATGACCGGCATCAGACTCTCAGAGGGCCTGTGCACGCAGGATGATGAATCTATTCTATTGAATTACAGCTATCATCGGTAAATCAACAAGGAAATGAGAGAGTGAGATCTGGCCTGATCTGGCGCACAGAATTCTGCTGCGTTTCGATGAGTCAACGGAAGACGTGCGCGCGCTGGCACGACCCGCTCGCTTAGTGGGCGACCTCGTGGCAGCGCAGCTCTGCCAGTTTCGTTATTGACAAAGCGGTCCGGAGACAATCCAATCGATTCCAATTTCTTGTTCCGTCCCTCTCTGCGACTTGAAAGTTATGAACGTCGTTAAATACCTGCCATTATTTTCTAAATCAAGGTTTCCCCGCCCTCCTCTCCCTCCATCTCCCCGTCGATCCGTGTCTTATAAATCCCCATCCCTTCATTGCCTTGAACCGCCCCCCAATGTCCTCCTTCCATCTCCGTCCCGTCACCACCCACTCACCCTCACCTTCATCCTCTTCCACCACCACAACCGCAGCAGACCGTAGTCCACCGCCAAAGTCACATCTCGCCTCGCACAGGCGGCCCCTCTCCCCGAGCTCTTTGCGAGGTGACGCCCATACCCTCCCTCATCGCCCCCGTCTCCGCTGATCTCACCCATTCCAGACGTCAACCTCACCCAGGACGCCAACCCTGCCTCGCGCAAGTACCCTGCGCCCCCGACCGGTCACGAGCTCATGGCCCTCTTCCCCCCCGCGTCCCCCTCCAACTTCCCCGAGATGCGGGCCGGCCCCACCAGTGGCTTCTTTCAGCGGCAGGAGCGTGCCTTCTTCGCCCAGGCGGGCAAAGAAATAGTCCGTGTGCGCGTGGAAATAGACGTACCACCTCCGTCCTCGGATGATGCCATGCACAGCGCAAAAAGCAGAGATACCTCTGCACACGGCGGTCCCCCGCGGACATGGCCACAGCTCCCTCCACATCCGCCGCACCAGTCACCCATAGACTCTCCCGCGGTCCCTTATCCCCATTCCAAAGCGTCCCGCCAATCTCGCGCAATACCGGCCCCTGCAGCGCAATCGCCTTCCATATTCCCTGGTTCTCCCCATGGACAGCCACCTCAACTCCCCCTCAATCTCCACACGTCAGCATCACATCAGAGCGGAATGGCCTTACGTACACCGCCTCACGATCCACACTCAAAAGTGGAGTTTCAGGCCCCGGACGACTACCGAGATGACACGGACGAAGCTTGGCGTCGACCTACACCATATGCTGACCGCCGACGTGCCGGCAAGCACACACGGCGCGTTATTGTTCGAACGTAGTAACTCTGTGAGCTCGCTCCCTAGGATACGCCGCACCCGAGGTTGAGCGCTGATCGCAGCGTGCTCAGTATATCCACACACGTCGTCGCATTGATACCTCTTATATATACCAACCCCAATATCTCGCCATCATAAATGCTATCCATCATGCGTTGTATTTTTCTGTGTCCATCGCTTGACGTATTGTGTTGTAACTTAACCACTGTCACGAACGCACTAGGCATCACCACGTATACTTATTATTGTTTTCCCTCACGACCGACGAGGTGATGATAACGAGTTGAGCGTTCCACGTGCTACCTGTCAGTCATTGTGGAAAAAAAGGCACCTAATGCTGTGAAAAATAAATTATATTTTTAAATCTTGCAATTTTCCCTTGTGACAAGATATGTCTGATCACGATCGAGATCCGGCAAGTCCCGTTACCTCGGCTTATCCGCGTCGGTGCCTTGCAAAATTGGCGGTTGCTTTCTTTCTTTTCCCTTTTTACCTTGCGAAATTTTCTCTTTTACTGCGCAGCGAACTGCTCCGCGGAATGTGTCGGTTCTCTCACAAACCATAGCGACGTGATTCGGCACCTCTGGCTTTTTTTACGTGCCTGTTCGAAAGTGACGGGAGGTTTACACGCCGTGAGGACGCTTCGCACTTTGTGGCATTGTGGCATGGCATGGTAACCAACGTGGGTTCGCGAATCGAATCAATCCGATGCGCAGCCGAGCGAATGAGGGTGAAAATCGAATTGGGGGGAACGCGGCGGGACCGGGGAGCGAGACAGCCTAGGCTCATATGGGGCAACGAGGCAACGGGGGCAACAAGGGAAAACCCAACTCCAAAGCGGAACAGTTTCAGGTTATCTTCATGCAATAATCGAATATAAATTCAACAGATTTCAGGGATTTCAAGGCTGGTATGGAATCAAGTACTTCGTCCGAGACCCGCACATTTCCTGCATCATCGGAAAAAGTAAAAGCTTCTTCATGAAGAGTCTCAGACGCTCAGTTGGAACCAATCGTCAAATCGTTTCGCCATTGTGCTTGAAATTTGCTTTACAGGAAGTGACTCGTGATCAGTTTGCCAGTTTGGCGCTTTCCCCACTCCCCCAAAAAAGTTCGCTTCGTCTTTTGTTGCAAGGACCGCCGATTTGATTCGTTCGCTTGGTCTAGGCCGCTCGTTTAAAATCTTGGGTTGAACACATGGGTGCCGCTGCGGCCCGTCATTCCCCCCTTTTCGATGTCGACGGAACAACCGAGTCTTCTAATACTTCCGCGAAGAAAGAGGAAGAAAAAGGAAAAAAAAAGGAAGACAGGAGAGCATCAAGTAAACAAGCGTGTGCACACGACGTGAACGAGTGACGGTATCGATCACTGATATACGTATGTCCATCTCGTTTTTCCCTTGTTTTCCCTCTTTAAACATCACCGGATGACGGAATGCCATGAGAATTTCCTCGCGTTTGACAGATTCCAGGAACGTTCGAGAAGTTGCGTGGTAGTGGTAACGTCCGTGTTCATTGCAGTCTCGGCGTCTCACTTGATAGAAGCAGGCTCTGAGCTCTATCCCGTTGCGTGTTTTAGGCGAAAAAAGGTTTTGGGTAACTTCGGGCCGGGTTCCAATGTCCTGGTGGCGTATGTGGAACGCACCCGAGGAGTTCCCACATCGTCCCCGTTTTCGTTTTCATTTCACCGTCGCGCTTCTCGAGCGGCTACTGTGCCTTGTTGTTCAAACGGACGGAAGAAACAAAAAGGGGGGCGCGCAGCAGCCAAGGCGACGATTTCGAAAGCAATACATATATAGACCCATGAATTGAACAGCCGATATGGGATAATATCTCATAATTTAATTTACTTCCGCGTCCGGTGTCTGGAATTTGGAATATACTCATTTAACCCGCTCGAAACGGATGCGAGTGGGTGGGGAGGGGGAAGGGAAGGATGGCAAACTCAGCTGAGCCATCCTTGATTGTGTCAAATATAACGAGAGCGATCCTATCTGGGACGGGTCCGAATCTGGTCAAGCTGACATCAAGCCATAGTCTGGACCTCGGGAGGGGAGAGAGGGGTCAAAGGAGTTCAGGTTCCGAACATCATCGCATCCATATCAATTAAATTGTCGACTAGATCCGAACTGGCGATGCGGCGCGGAGTCACGGGGAGATAAGAAAAGGGAGGGAACATAGGAATGACGTGGGACTGTCAAAACCAACATATGTCACGGTAGCGCATCCATCTTGAGAGTCCCGCTACGTAGTCAGCGAGCCGCTTTGGGCGTGGAGTGAGTACGGAGAGAATGTATTGACATAATTGACGAGGTGAGATACGAAATGTGACCCAGTTACATGTTCAATAGTGGATTATCTCCCGGGTCCCAGCCGGAAGTGCCCCAGAATCGTACGGCGCAAACTTGTCGGCCTTTCATTCTTCTCCCGTAAACGTCGTTACTAAGTAGGTACGGGTTACATACCGGGCTGGCACGTCATACCATCCGATGGGTTTTGCACACACACTACGCATGTCAAATTCCATGATCACGTCGCCCCCCGATGGCATCATTATGAATTCCGAAAGGGGTTGATAGAGAATGGAAGTTCTTAAGCAGAGGTTGGGCCACCGAGCTCCGGGGTGAAGAACACGCTAGGCGATCAATACAAGGCATCTTTTCATTTCGCAGCAGTTCGGCCCAGCGCTGGTTGGTCGATAGGACATGTGTTTTGCTGGGCACATGTTACCGTACGAGCCGATATAGCAAGACTCGGAGGTATGATCCCCAAATGGCAAAAGCGATGACGGGGACCTCACAGCCCACCAACGTGAACATGGACAGGGTCGAGTGATGAAATAGGCACTGGATTGGACGGACAGAGAGAGAGAGAGAGAGGAAACGGGACGTGCTGAAATTGCGATCAATCATCATATCATGGCTATGCCAGTCCGATGGCTGCGTCGAGATAGATGGAATATGACACAGCGTGGGAGTGTAGAACTCATATGCATCTGACGGCGAGCAATCCCATCATGCAGCGAAATTCGAGGACGAGCATGAATGATGATGAGAGAGAGAGAGAATGACGATTACAATCATGCCTGATTGGGGAGAGATTGCACAACCGCCACAATGAAATTGACGTTGGTATCGGCTGCGAGATGGGAAGAGGTGAAGAGAGTCACGTCTGACGCAAGGTCGCGCGCTGTGAAATGAAAATGGAAGTCCGTCATGATCGCACTGTGCTGAACCACGAGTGGACGACCCTTGCAAAGCAGCCAACGGAACTTGAAGTGGGCTAAGCCCCTAATGGACGAGAAACGAACCTTCGTCTCCGGAAAAAAGTTGACCACCAAGGCGTGGCCACGCACGTGACCTGGGGTTCTTGCAATGTCAGCGGCTCGGAATCGTCCGCTTATCGCCCCGGGCTCGCCGGGTGATCGCCGCCGCCAACACCGTCACGGTCGTCGTCCCAGGTTAGCGAGCACGTCAACATGGTCAGTACATCCTCACAGATCCCCGCCAGGCCCCTCACCCCGCCCAGTCGAGATCAATCAAGGATGGCTATGCTGAGTTTTGTAGCATCACTGGCTCATCGTGAGCAACCCTATCGCTCCCATCTCTTCGCCTCCGTGATCTCTCCTCGATAGAGTCAAGGAAGCCAAGCGCTACCTGGATAAATACAAGCGACTGGATGCCGCCATGGATGCCTATTTTCAGGATAGCGGCCCAGGTCGGACAGGGCCCGCCGTCTTGACGAGCAAGCTCACTACACTCTTCGATAAATATAAAGGTAGGCATGACAGCGCTCCGATCACCTCCGACTAGATGTCCAGGGACGAAATAAATCCTTGCGTGCAGATCCAGACGGGGATATCATCTCCACTCAGGGCACTGTCCAGTTCTTTACCGAACTCGGTTTCAAGCAGGACGAGGAAGAACTCGATGGAGAGGACGACACGCCCAAACTCTTGTCGCTCGCATACGAGCTCCAGTCGCCCAGTTTGGGGAAATGGACCAGGAAAGGTTGGATAGACGGTTGGAAGAATGTCGGGTCAGCCGCACATCTTCTCCTCCGGTGAAGTCGGACAGTTGACGCGCGTGTGTGTGCACAGATGTGACACCATAGACGGGATGAAGGCAGGTCTTGCGCGATTAGAGGCCAAGCTTGGCTCGGATCCCTCGTACTTCCGCATGGTATATAATTTCACTTTTAATTTTGCACGTTCAGAGGGACAGCGTAGTCTTGGTGAGTGCATCTTTCACAGGCCCGTCGGTGTCCCTGAGCGTTTCTGGACAGCCAAAGATACTGCGCTCGAGTATTGGAAATCCCTTCTGCACTTTGGCGTGGGCAAGGAAGCGTTGAGATATGGGCCGGAAGATGACAGCGAAGATGTTGACATGGACGGAGGTCAAAGATGGACGAGAAAGCACACGGAGATGTGGTTGGAGTTTATGAAAGCGAGAGGTGACGTCGCCGTTAGCAAAGATACCTGGCAGATGGTCCGTGCCCTCAATTGCGTTTCCACCGCCTTATTGACGAGATGAATTACAGCTCCCAGATTTTATCCGTTCATTCGACGGGGACTTTAATGATCATGACGACCAAGGTAAGTAATTGCCATTTGTTCCTTCGTTTGGCGGACATGCAGTTGACAGCGATACGTCAACACAGCCGCCTGGCCAACCATCATTGATGACTTTGTCGAATGGGCAAAAAGAAGGAATTCCGCCGGTGCATGAAGTAGTATATACGTAGCGTCCGTCCTACGGTTCCCTCGACACGTGCACCATACCTCGTCCGCCCGCAACGGATTCTTCGATGTAGTTCTTTCGTATTATACGCAAAGTCAATATAGATCGTATTATGCAGTGATCGCTTCTGCGTAGCGACCCGTCTTGCAACGTTCAAGATTCGCCATCATCGGAGGTGCACTGCTTATCATGCAGCGCCCAGATCGTCGGACACGAGCGAGGGGAGAAATGAAGATTCATGCACCGCAGAACACCTGATAGAAGCGCGGGATGCTCCAACGATAGCGGACAAAAGTCTGTCCGCATCTCTTGAATCCAGGAGTCAGCGCCGTCGTATGTACGTAAGGGCTAGACTCGGACGTACTCTGCGTTGACGCGGACGACGGTCTCCGAACCAGACTCGTTCACGTACAACACATCAACGTAAGTGCCCGCAAACGTGACTCCAACCGTCTCTGAGAGGGCGTCCTGGAGGGCTTTTCGGATGAGGAGGACGTCGGTGCAACGAGGCTCCATGGCGAGACGTATGTAATGATGCGTGGGATGCAGATGGCGTAATGACATGGTCGTGGCCTGGTGCGTGGTACTGTCCAGGCTGTTCCGGATGCTCTCCTCCGCAACGATGATCTTTTTTTTTTTTTTTTCTTCCGGCACAGCGAAAGGCTAGACGACTTTAATCCCTCGGGAGCAAATATCCGATTATGTAATCGAACCCCCCTCAGGACACTCGGATGCCGCGCGACATTCGACCCGGACCCTCTTAACTAAACTCAACCCTGAGCAACTTTCTCCTGCTCGAGACCAGCTCAGCAGGAGAACATGTCTACCAAAGACAAAGCCTACTGTGGGCTTGTAGAGGAGGTCCGCGTACGTCACAAGGAGGCCAGGAAACCCCAGCCTTGGATAGTCCGCAAGTTTGCCGTGGGCCTCACGATCCTCATCGTTGGCTATTCGACATACGTGTACGCTGCCAGGTTCTGCAGGGACATGATTGTAAAGAGCAGCAGTGCTCTAGGCAATCAGGCGACCGGAGGTATGTTTCACTCGCCCCGATCTGATGAATTGTCAGTGACGTGAGACCCTGCGACGTTCAGTCGCTTTTTTGGTCGTATTTTGTGTCTTGTTGTTCTTGGTGTCGTGGTGCTATTTCGTGGTATGTCCTTTCCTTTTTCTACGCCCCCGCCCTGGCGTCGAGCGTTGTTTCTGGCTTACTCATTGTTGATCCCCTCAGGTGATCACTACATCTCCTGGCCATGCTTGTCAGGTGGGCGTTTCGGCTAAAAATACCGCTCGCTTATTTGTTCCGCTGATGTCCGACGTCTATCGGTCCACAGTATACCCCCACAACTACGAGGCCGGGATACGAACACAGCAACATATCGTCCACGCTGAACTCGACAGACATCCGCGGAACTTCTTACGAACTCCTACATCCCATCTCCACCGCCCCTGCTCATCCTGCCGTGCATGACCCTGCAAGAAAATCGAATCCGCAACCATCTTCGCTCGGTAATGGGAAGGGCAGGGCGGTCGCGTCCCAGGTTTCCGTCACGGCTTCTCCTATTGCCAAGAAGGAGCAGAGTTTGCACTCGCAGGCATCTATCCGTGCAATCGAGGAAGCACGTGCTCCGGATGCGAACGGGGCAGCCGAGTCCTTTCATGGTGCGGACTCCACGGTGTTGCCTACCCATGCGGATAATCATCAGCCGAGACATCCATTTCAACCACCGTTATTCACACGACGTCCGACGACGACACCTGTACTTTTACCGGAGTACCGATATTGTAGTAGGTGCCAGATCATCAAGCCTTCTAGAACGCATCATTGTAGAGCTTGTGGTACAGTAAGTTATATCTTTTTCGTCGCCTCCGCGATCGTCACTCTAACCCGGTGTCAAGTGTGTCCTGAAGTACGACCATCACTGTCCTTGTGGGTACACGTTTCTTGTCAATCTTGTATGCTCATATATACACACCATCTTTAGGGATCGGGCAGTGTGTTGGTGCATTTAACCAAAAGGTATGATTATGACTTTGCTTCTGTGGCGTTGTCGTTTAACACTAGTTCTACCAGTTCTTTGTCAATTTCCTTCTATGGGGAACACTGTCCTGGCTTTGGGTATTTGTCACACTTCTAGTCTTCAACGTGAGGCCGCGCACCTCCGCGGACACGGAACTTGATCCTCAGCAAATTGTCGTGACAGCCCTGTTGGTTACCATTATACCGGAGTCGTCAGTTAGGCCACGACTGACTAGACACCTTTCAGTGCTGGTCTGCTTGGGCTGTTTTGCTTGCTCGTGCTCTCATCGCAGCTTCATCTAATCTCTTTGAACCAAACGACTGTCGAGTCGCTCCAGACGAGGTCGATGCGGGATCGGGAGCAGGAGTCGTTATCCAGAATGCATAGATGGTATCATATAGGGTGTGTTTGCCGATAATCGGGGCCGTTCATGCGACGTTATCTAATTGGATACATCACAGTGCAAAACGACGGACACGAAAGGAATGGGATAGGGAGTGGGGTAGGATAGGAGTCGAAGGAAATCTGTGGTGGCTGGGCAGCTTCAGAGCAAACTGGGAGGCAGTGATGGGGAAGAACGTATGGTGGTGGATTTGTGCGTAAATTCTTGTTTGCATTCGAATGTTTGATTGCTGACGCCCAGTTCCTTTTTTTCTTTTATAGTACCCATCGGATACCCCCTTGGCGATGGCTTAAACTATCCAACTAATCCACGTTTCGACGGTGCTGGGAGATGGAGAAGACGGAAGGAGTGGCCGCCCGATCTACAATGATGCAATATTTATTTTACCTGTCATATATGTATATTTCGAGCCGGATGGTATGTACACTGATGGACCGAAAGATAACAAAATGGACTTTGGGAGATAAGTACACGGACGGACCTTGCCCGCTTTGTTCGGAGCGTTTTCTCACAAACATCCACTGTACGATCCGAGTCGACATTTGTCCACACGTTCTTACTACTAGCTTATACTTACCAACATGGCACCTGCGACGACTTTCCCAAGCAACGATCCTGCTGTTTCAAACGGCTATTCTAACGGTGCTCATGCTCGCAAGACGACTGAGAAGTTGTCGTCGGCGAGTCTCATTCAGATGGAGTATGAGCACAGTGCGCACAAGTAAGTGATCCAGAGGTATGGACCCCATGGATCGTCGGGTTTCATGACGGGCCAATCATCGTTTGAGGGGACCTTGGACACTGCGGAGGAAATGCTCGTTTATACTGACGAATCATGTTATTCCCTCTTCTCTTCGCAGCTACCACCCGCTCCCGGTCGTCTTCGATTCCGCAAAAGGCGCCAAGTGAGTCTTTTTCGCCAATTGGAGCCGGCGATCTCCTGATCGACCTCTTTTATCATAGAGTATGGGATCCAGAAGGCAACGAGTACATCGACATGCTCTCTGCGTATTCGTAAGTCGATTTCCTTGGAGGCTGTTTCCTCGAATTCTCACGATGCGGGTCGTTTCAGCGCGGTGAACCAGGTCTGTTCAAGTTGACTTTGTATTTTGGGATTGGGGCTCACGCATCGCAGGGTCACTGTCATCCGAGAATTGTTGCCACGCTCGTAGAGCAAGCACAGAAGCTCACCCTCTCATCTCGCGCATTCTACAACTCTGTCTTCCCGCGGTTTGCGAAGCAGATCAAAGAGACCTTTGGCTATGACCGGGTCCTCCCCATGAACACAGGCGCCGAAGCGGTGGAGACCGCGCTCAAGGTGGCCAGGAAGTGGGCGTACGAAACCCCAAGCAAGGATGTCGACCATGGCAAGGCAGTCGTTCTCAGCGCTGCGGGAAACTTCCACGGGCGTACCCTGGGCGTGATAAGGCGAGTGATGGGTGTGCGTTCGTGGACCGTGTGGCTGACGCGATTTGTTCTTGTTCGGATCCGGATCGTTTCGGATAAAGCTTGAGCACTGAACCGGAGAGTCGTGAAGGGTTCGGACCGTATCTCGCGGGCGTGGGTCCTACGTACAAGGATCAGACCGGGACTGCGAAGATTATTCGGTATGGTCACATCGAAGATTTGAGGGAGGCTTTCGATCACTATGGGAAGAACGTCGCTGCTTTCTTGGTGGAGCCCATTCAAGGCGAAGCTGGGTAGGTGTATTCGAAAGGCATGCATGCGCACAATCTCATATAACACTCGCAGCATTGTCGTTCCTCCGGTGGGCTATCTTCGAGAGGTTCGCAAGCTGTGCACCGAGCGGAATGCTCTGCTCATTTGCGACGAAATCCAAACGGTCGGTGTTGCCTCGTTCGGATTCTGACGGCTGATGTATCTGGCACAACAGGGACTGGCGCGAACCGGAAAGATGCTCTGCTGTGAACATGAGGGTATTCGACCGGATATGGTTCTATTGGGCAAGGCACTCTCTGGCGGAGGTCCGTCGCTGTTGTTCTTTTGGTGGTTACGGGATGTACTGACAGGCGTTCTGACTTGACAGTTTATCCCGTTTCTGCTGTTCTTGCTGATCGCGCTGTCATGGACTGTATTGGCCCTGGCCAACACGGTAGTACATACGGAGGGTACGTTTGCGTCCACCCCGAAAACGACGAAGCTGTGTGTAACCTGGGCTGACTTGAAATTCTTTCCAGGAACCCTTTGGGATGTGCGGTCGCCATGACGGCCCTGGACGTGATTCAAGAGGAAAAATTGGCTGCCAACGCCGATCGCCTGGGTCATGTCTTCCGCGAACGTATGAATGCGCTTAGGACCAAGTCACCGTTGGTCAAGGAGGTTCGCGGCAAGGGTTTGTTGAACGCCGTCGTGATGGACGAGTCAGCGAGTCTCAAGGGACATACTGCATGGCAGTTTTGTTTGCTGTTGAAGAGCCGGGGCGTGCTTGCGAAGCCGACGCACGTCAACATGTGAGTGACACTGCGTTTGCTCTCGACGGGTGTGTTGATATGTTACCGTCAGCATTCGTTTCGCGCCTCCGTTGGTGATTTCGGATGAGGAGCTGGAGACGGCGATGAAGAAGATCGAGGAGTGTTTGGATGACTTTGACAAGGTGGGTTGCTCTGTCGGGCGGATTTGTTTGACGTGGGCTCAACGGTCTTTATTTTCGGCCAGCTCGATGACATTCCGGGCGAAGTCGATAGCGAGAAGGGCTACCAGGACACGCTCGACAACTGATTCGTGTTTGGGCATCTTTCTTTTCATCTGTGGACTTGGAGACGTGCGATTCACGACCATATTTTCATATAATATGCGTAATTCTGTCCTCCCACAAGTCTCGCATACGAGTACACAGGCTGTATAATAGTACGGAGATCGATGTATTATCTAGGTATCGGAAGTGATTATTATTGTTTGGATACGTGATCGAAGCGTGAGCCGTTGATGTAGTATTAGATATCTCGTACTAGGACTCGGTGCGCGAAAGTCATCCGAAAAATAAAGCTGTCGACGTTCGGTAGACGAGCCGGGAAATGAGTAACTTGGTTGTATGCTTTCTCCAATCGTTCGAAAACTTTGGTGCGGTATGGTGACAGCAACTGGCACATGCGATCGTTGATATCGTTTTATCTTTGAATGATCCCGCTGATGTAGTATTACCCGGTAAGCCGATGTTCAATATTAATGCAGAGGCGTCACTGAAGGTGTACGAGGGCTCGGAACACACGGACGTCATGGGAAAATTGGTCATGCGAACCTTCGGCGTCGGAGTCCGGGAAATCTTAGGGAGTACCTTTTTGCAACTGATTGCAACCCAACTCCAGCTTGGGCTCGGACGTGCACAGCGATGACATCGCCGAGTGTACAGGGATTGCGTCGCAGAAACATTCACACCGTTGACCCTGATCCGGACGGGATACAGCATCCGAGCCCCTCAGGAGGAGATTATGCGGAGGTCGTATGGGGTAAGACACCCAGTGGGGAAGGTGCGTGGCCGCTGTGTGAGCGCACCGGCATTATGTGAATGATCCGTTCCCCTTTTTGATATATATAGTCTTCCGCGTGCCTACCACGCACGACGTGTTGACGGCATTGCTCCACCCGGCCTACCCAAAGAGTCACCTGGACGTACTCAATCTATCCCTACTTGGATTCCAGCTCGTCTTGTTTTGTATCTTGCCGCGATCAGCTTCGCGTGCGTTCTTTTCATTTTATTTCGCGTTCTGGCGCACTGCGTACAACGCTGGGCTGGGATGGGTCCTTACGAAGCAGAGCAAGAAGCGGTGGATTGTGCGCGAGATTAAGAGGTTGGGATGGCTAGATCATGAGCGTAGGCCGGCCGTGAGGAAATGGATTCGAGCGCAGCTCGCGGGGAAGATGGGAAAGGATTACTCCGTTGATGTGGGTGGCCAGTTGTGATCGATAGATATACTGACATCTTATTATTTTGCTTTTCTTTTTTAGGAGCTCCCGTTGGAGTATAACGCGTGGCTATTGTTTAGACAGTTGGTCGACGTCATTCTCCTCAAGTACGTCTTCGTTGGAGATAATGGTGGTGAAGGTGCTGACGCTCTTGTCATCGTGGCAGTGACTTCCTGGCGTATTGCTTGTTTGCCTTTTCTTGCTTCCGAGTTCCTGAAGGGCTCTCGTTCACCGTACATGCCATTCGGTAGGTGATCATCCCGACATGGGTCTTTTACGTGATGCGACGCGTTTACAGCTGGATCGGTGGCATTGTGCTGATCGCTTTCAATCTCTGGGTCAAATTGGAGGCGCACCGCGTCGTGAAAGATTACGGCTGGTACTGGGGCGACGTCTTCTTCCAGCGTGGTAACCTGGTCTTTGATGGTGTGTTTGAGCTCGCACCGCACCCAATGTACTCTGTCGGCAAGTCGTTACGTTCATTCCCTTCCGAAATGCTTCAATGATGGATGTTTTGTAGGATACGCGGGCTACTATGGTCTGTCGTTGATCGTCGGCAGCTATACCGTCTTGTTCGCGAGTCTCTTCGCTCATGCAGCTCAATTTGCTTTCTTGGTGTTCTTCGAGAATCCACGTGAGCCTTGGGACACTTGCTATAATGACGAGCATTACTCAATGTCGTGTCAGATATCGAGCGAATGTACGGTAAACGCCAACCAATCGCTGTGCGCAAGCCCCTACCATCGACCGGTCTCCGGAATCAGAAGACCGATACGTTTTCAGAGGTCTCCAACCAGGACAGCACGGAAGCTCTTACGAGTCTGCCTGTGACAGAAGGAGAGACTGCTTCTGAAACAGACTTCGAGACCAACTGCGAGGTCGATACGCCGACGGGAAGGTTAAGCAACAGCCCTGCACCATCCATGAGCCACGAGTCTCTCAGCACGATCGAGGAGCGACTGGCGCAACCGCCGGCGTCGGAGCACGATCTGTATCACAAGTACTTTAGACGTGACATCGTCGGACTTCGTAACATTGATTTACTGCGGTAGGGAGTTTGTCATCTCAATGAAGAATTTTGCTCAGCCGAATTCCTCATGCATCAGGTCTTCGGATGCGATGTTGCTGCTGCTGATATTCTACATATTGATTGCTTCTTGTCTTCCGATCATGTCACATCAGACGACACTCGCGTTGCACTTTGCTCACGCATCAACTTGGTGTATCTTCCACAGTTTTGGATTGGGTCTTCTTCTGCGAGCGCAAAGCCGATCCAAATTCCTCGTTCGCCACTTCCTCAAGAATTATCCCTATCCCGCCAATGACAATGGCGAAGGTGCGGTGCAGGAGGCGTTCACGAACTGGAAATCGCTGTTCAACATGAGCTCGTGCATGACTTACAGTGTGTATTCTCGTCGCCTCTTGCTCTTCTGTCCCATTCATGCAACCTTTTTTTATATAGTATCCCTCGTTGGTCTCGCCTGGAAGACCTATGAATTGCCAAAGACGTGGACGGAGGGTGATGATCTTTTGTACCATACTTTGGGAGCGGTACGTTCGTCTCGTTCTGCTCTTGTACATCGATGCTCATTCCTGAAAGCTGCTGATCGGCCTTCACATATGGACTGCCATGGAGTCGTATGAAGCTCTCGGTGATTTCGGTAGTCAACTTCGCTCCTCCAGAAAAACGTCTGCTAATTTGACATGCTCAGGATGGTTCTATGGAGACTTTTTTGCACAAGGCTTTCCTACCCATTTGGAATACACTGGAATTTTCCGGTAAGCTTTTTCAGATTCGTGTTTCGACATCTCTGTTGCTAACGGAAGTGTGCAAAGGTTCCTCAATAATCCGGAACTCATGAGTGGTGCATCGTTCCTCGGACTCGCGCTTATTAGCGGCAGCAAACTTGTAGGCTTCCTTGCGGTCTTGAGATTCTTTGCACACCTGTGGTTCTTGCGCACTGTAGAAACGTTCGTCTCGTCACTTTTTACTTGTCTCTTGATGGTTGACCTTTGAAACTGATAACGGCGATAGTCCTCACATGCGGCAACTGTATGGGGATAGCTTGCGCAAGGAAGCAGGTTTCGTCAAGGTGATCAAGAATGTCGCGAGCAAGAACGTACGACTGTTGGAGTCTCGCGCCGGGCGTCATGCACCACGGATCAGGAGAGTCGCGAAGGAGGTCAAAGGGACCTTTGACAAGGTGTTAGAAGAAAGTGCCGATGTCGTGGAAGAATTTTTGGCAAAGTGTAAGTCAGGTATGAACTTGTTGGTATTTAAATTGAACGCTCGAGCAGCGAAGCCAAAGATATCAGAGGTCGTACAAGAGACGAAGGTGCTTCTTCAGCAATCTCGCGAACACCTGATCATAACGTGAGCTGCCCACGTTACCAGCCGCTCCGGGTGCTGATCGATGATCTTCTGCTTTGCTCAGACGCGTTGCAAATGACTTGTCTTCTTACGATTCGGCCAAGTACAAGGTCTCGATTTCTCCAAGTAGATCTGGTGATATGCGATTCCACCTCGGCGAGCCCATTCATGTCAAGTGGGAAGCTCCCGAGCACCACTCTCGGCGTGATTGGATTGGAATTTACAGGGTATGGCATCTCATATCCTTTTGGATACAATTGATCAATAATAATATGGAACAGGTCGGTGCGAACAAGTCGACGTTGATTACGAAGATATTGTCGTTTGGGCGCTGGGTTCCTGCTCACACTGACGAGGAATGGGACGACAGTGTGTCGCTAGACAATACCCTCGCGACCCCGGGGTGTCCGGAAGCAGAGACTGGGACCGTTGTCTTCCAGGGTTCGACGCTTCCATGGACGGTTGGGCGATATGAGGTGCGTTTCTTTTCAGGCCGCTGCGCCTATACATACGCACAATTGACGTTTGTAAATCTAGGTTCGTTATCATCTCGATGATAAGTACAACGTTCTTGGGATTGACGGGCCGCTGGAAATTTATGGTGAGCCCTGCCAATGTACAATTGTTGCATCAGACACCTTTAACGCGTATGAAAATGAACCAGTGAGCAAGCCGAGCTCGCTCGATTTCACATCTACCAGAGCATGTCTGGCAGAAATCATTCCTCTGTGCTTGGACAATGATCCGCATCTAATCCCGTTGTCCTGCGGCGGTGTGCGGGATCAACCTGAGAGCGTAGATGTCGGCGAGCCCCATGACGTCGACGCACTAGATCCAGACGACTTTATATTCTGGTCGGAGCGCCAGGCGAAACGTATATGCGTTGCGATCGAACAGGCGTTCAACGTGGAGTACGTTCCCGAGGTCGTCATGGCGGACGCCAACTTGACCACGCTGGCGAATCGGATTCTGGTGTCGAAGCAACTATTGGTCTCGTGATTTTTTCGGGTTGTCGGTGGACATTCAAGGTTTTGCGGCGATGTTCCTTAATTTAAGCGTATATAAACGACACGATATGGTGTCAGGTATGTTCTAGGGGCAGACTCTGGTAGTTCATGTAGCGTACTTCACTTGGACGAACATTTTGTTTAACCGATACGTAAGTAATCTAATTAACCATCACGTCCTATCGACTCCGCCGCCGCCGTCTGGCAGACGTTGGTCACAAACCACTGTCGAATCTCCACTACACGGCGACCACATACTTATGTACGAGGAGGGGTAGAGCGAACCCCGTGTCAAAAATGACACGCCAAGAGATACACAGTTACTTTCCGTTTGGCCCGGGGACCGCGGCGAACCGAAGGTCTCTCTCACTTCACTTTTTCTTTCTTTCTTTTGAGTCACGGCGACGACGACGGTGGCGGCGGTGGCGACGGCTGGCGTAGGACGCGGATGGGATTGGACGCGTCTCCAAGGTCCGAATGCTCCGAGGGAGGAGATCGCGGGGAATTAGAGAAGGGGCTGGTGAGTATTCAGCATTGTGGCGTGGCCGATGAGGGGGTCGGGGTGTCTTTGCAGTCGCACGCCGTCGACTCGGAGATCTTGGGGTGGTGAAACGGAGTGGATCTGGACGTGCTGCGAATTTGTGCTTGCGGAGGTGAAGCGGATTGTGTTTTTCTTTCTTTTTCTTTTCTTCTGGGTGCAGCGTTCGTATTCGAATTGAACGCAGGGGGAGGTGTATGAGGCATCGGACTCGAGTTTGTTTTAGAAGTTCGAGTCAGTTCCGAGTGCAATTGAATATTATGGTCTGACGAGTTCGTATTGCTCATGTTTTTCACGTTCAAAAGCAACAACCCCAATTGCTTCTCGCCGTTCAATCAAAATGGACGATGCGAGATTATACATCTGCCAGTGGGGGAAGAGTATTCATGTATCATAATGCGCATGAATTCAGCACGGACGTAGAAGATTCGCTTATCCGTGTTTACTTGTGTTCTCAACATCTGAGTCACTAATACCGGTATAATGTATTTTCATAAGACTTGACTCTAAATCCGGAGTCCCGTCTCGTGGTTGATGCAGATGCGGCCTACAGTCAAAGTTCCTGTTGCCCGCTTGACGTAAAGTCACACTTTTTTTTTTTTTTTTTCAACGGCCATGTCATCGTTTTATCACCGCTTCCAGCCACACCCCGAGTCATTTTTACCTCAACACTTGTGTAAGTCTAACCAATGCAACAATTGGATTTTAGGTTCGACCCTTCGGATATGCTACTACTGATAGTCTGTGGACTCAATATTTTCTATCCAGTGGTATCACTTCAGCTTGAAGATCAAAACTTTCTTACAGGGTCAAGTACCGAAGAGGGTAGTTTTACATTGCAGATGGTCGAGCCCCTATTATTCCAAGTCCATCAGAATGCCGGAAGTGTGATCCGGTGATTGATGCGAGGCTGGAGCGGCGGCTGCGCACGGATTATCTCCCCACAGATTATCAGCTATCTTCAAGCGCTACAAATGATTCCCAATCCTCACAGGATGAAGCTAGCAATGACTTCCGAGGGCTCGTTCTTTTGATCTATTCATTGCAACCATCCATACTTATACACACCCATATATGATGCTGCAGCATTTTATGCACAGACTTTTTCAATTGTGGTGCAGGTGAGCTACAACGTTATTTTTTGTGATGGTATTACGAAATGAGGGTTTTGGTCGCTTGTCTATTTTAACCAGATAGGCACCCAGTGGCCGAGTCAGCCTCAGGCAGGTTTGCGCCCACACGCGCGGCTTCCTGTGCTTGCTCAACCCCACCTCTTCCTCATCGTTTCTTCCCCCATCATCCCCGACAACAACATCTGTTGTACACCCTGTGTTTATCTCGTCCAATTCGTTCCAATCGTTCCACGGTACCCTGGCATCGAGGCATCGACAGCCAAAATAAAATATTCCGCTGAATATAATACTTGATCTCATGGCCGATCGGCGACACCAATCCCACAACTTTCCTCAGAACTTCGCACATAACTCCTTCCAACAATCGCATATCCCGCCACCGCATATCCCACCACCGCATATCCCACCACCACGTATCCCACCACCGCCATTGCGGTCACAGCAACACAACCCTCGAGCACACCAAGCGCCGTCTGAATTTGGGCATCATCATGTATATTCTGGCCGGAGGGATACCCCAATTCGGGACACATACAGTCACGAAAAGCGGGATGGTGATTTCGCCGAGTCCCACAATCACCAGGCAAGTCTCTCCCTGATAACTGATCACGCTTACTATATATTGACACTTTTGTTTAGATGCAAGGGTCTGTGCGAGGTCCAGTTCACTCTCAGCATGGTCGAGGCCGACCTGTTGTTCAACAAAATCAACAATATGCCAGACCGAATGTACAGGGTACACACCACCTTGCTTCCTACAACGCCCAGGTCAATCACCCTCAATCTGAATTCCCGACGCGTGCTCCCAGCGAACACATGAATGCCCGGCAACAGATGAATCCTCGAGTGTTCAATACAAACACTGCGATCCATGAAGCAGATATGAACAACCAAGTCGTCTCTCGTCGAAAAATGCCGGGTCAAGAGGATACTACTCGTTTCAGGCAGCCAGGTCATGGTGTCCAACATGCCCAAAACCAGTTTGCCTCCACATCACTGCAGCCCTCTCACGACCAACCGCGCGCTTTCCCTCTGCCAGGCGCTCCGCCTGTTGGCGGTATGGGCCGGAGTACGATACCAGGAAATCAGCCAATGGGGGGTCCACCAGCAAGGAGAATGATGACGACGGAGTTCCAGGAGAATAGTTACTTACGCAATGGAACCTCACAATCCGATGACTCAACCTCCATGGGATTCCAACCCAAGACTTATACGAGTTCCCAGGAGAAGAGTTACTTGCGCAATGGAACCTCACAATCCGACGACCCAACCTCTATGGGATTCCGACCGAAGACTTATACGAGTTCCCAGGAGAAGAGTTACTTGCGCAATGGAACCTCAAAATCCGATGACTCAACCTCTATGGGATTCCAACCGAAGACTTATACGAGTTCCACTGCCAGTGATCCTTCCGTGCAACACAGAATTACTCAGCGCCGTGCTGAAACCGATCACACGGAGGCATATTACGGGAACCCGTCACCCTCCAACATACCTGATAGGTGGGTCCATCGCGTCACCAAACATTTAAATGTTGACTGGCTCCTTCCAGCTTGCAGCAGCAATTTGAGCGGCTAAGAATACGAGACACACAGGTCGTTGGTTCATCCACTCGGACTTACCAGCCTGCTACGGCCGTGATCTCAAACGGAGGTATTGTGCGTGAAGACGCGCAGAAAGCTCACGGACATGATTCAGACAGAATGTGAGGGCCTGTGCTCACTAGAAAGTCCACTCACGAGCTCACATTGGTGATAGTCACAGTGGATTCTCGTATGACAAGGACCTGTTTAGGTATCTCACCCGGGAGGGCGAATACCCGGTAGCAGGAGGTGGGTATGCGGATGTTTATAAAGCTACATTGAGCTGCAAGCAGACAGCGACCAAAGTAATTATCGCACGTTTCTTCCATTGCAGCACTGAAATGTTGTTTAGGTAGCAATAAAAGTCATCAAGATGTACTCCAACGACAACGACATTAAAAAGAAATTGCAGGTGCAAACGAAACCACTCTGCATGTTTTTTGTCCTCTGACATTGGGATTTTTTTTAGCGATTGCAACGTGAAATAGAAGTATGGAAGAAGCTCGACCATGACAGTGTTTTAAAGTTGTTGGGAACAACCTCCGGATATAGCCAGTTACCCGCAATGGTGTGCCCATGGCTTGAAAATGGCACACTGACGTCATATCTCGAACGCTGTGGTGAGAAACTAGAAATGCCGCGAATCCTTATGCTGGTAGGCATGGTTGTGATATGTGTGGTTATTTGATTTAAGATTTCCATCCCTTTCGTGGTATAGATTTATGAGGTTGCCTCTGGCTTGCAGTATTGTGAGTGGTTGATGCTACCACACGTAGCCTTGATATGAAACGTTCTCCGTGCAGTGCATTCGCAGTCCGTCGTCCATGGTGACTTATCAGGTGTAAGCATCACCACCCAGTATCATGACATGCTCTCTGACATGCTGATGTGTAGTCGAATGTACTCGTTGACGCGAAGGGCCAAGCTTTCATCGCCGACTTTGGCCTCTCGACGATATTGCATGAATCGGGGGTGTCGGCGTTCGTTGCGCCCTCCACCGGAAAACTGAGGGTAACTTTACGGTGGGTAGCCCCGGAGTTACTTGATCTTCAGGAAGTTGGGAACGCGAAGAGTTATACCAAGCCAAGCGACATATATTCGTTTGGTGGCATTATGTTGCAGGTTTGTGCCGTTCCACTATCGCATCGCCAGTGTGCGGCTTTTCGCACTCGTAGTAATCCATTTGATGCCAAACAGATTCTGAGCGGCAACATACCTTATCACTATTATCCCCGCGACGCGCAGGTTGTCAAAGCGATCAGCAAAGGGGAGACAACCAAAAGGCCGAATGATCCACGTGTGACGAACCGTCGGTGGATGTTCATTCAGCGATGTTGGTCTCCCATCAGCGTGGTTTACAAACGGCCATCTAGTGACGAGATCGTCGCATTCTCGAAAGATGATCTTGTCGGGAAAGATATCCAGGCAGGAGCAACCGGAGTCGTGCACGGGTCGCGATACCCCACGCGTTAGATTGTTCACCATCTGGTGCTCGAGTCCATGGTCACTTGGAAGTCGAAACGTTAAGGGACGAAAAAAAGTACGCAGGATTCTTGATAGTGGCTTTCTTGATTCGGAGACGTTGGTTCTATGATTAAGATTGTTGTCTGAAGTAAACAAGTTTGTATCATATGTAACATTTACTCCTTCCCAATGGAACATGGGACAAAAGGTCAATCTCTGCTGGATCGATCACCCCTCGCGCACGTTGCGCGATAAGAATATGCGTCGTGGAGATATCCATAGACAATTTGAATGAGGAGGGCTCGCGTCCCGACCAATTTCATGAAGCATGGCCAGGGTATCAGATCTTCGGGGTTGACACACACTTCGCTCCCAGATGCATAAGATGTGAATCTAATGCCAGTACTCGAATAGAACGCCGTCACGATGATTATTTTATCCTGTCTCTGACGCTTGGATGTCACCTCTGGGCAATGGTATACCTCGACTCGTTGAACGCTGAAGCAGATCCGTTCTTTGGCCACCGCAACATACCTATGGACAACGATGGCGAGCACTCAGACACTGAACGAGCCCGGATTGCAATGTCGGCCACGATAATGAGACCACGTCGATGAGTCGCGTCGAAGAGAAAGTGGAAAGAGCTCCTATCGAACGAGCTCATCGACCGGTTGCAGAGTGTGTTTCCAGTTCGACGTCATAACGCTATGGGTGCTAGATCTCAATCCCAAAGGCTGTTTCCCAGTGACAAACCGTCGGCATGGTAGAGGCTTATCATTCTTTGATTTAGCGTTTCAGCTTTTATTATCGAAAGCGAGATTCTCTTCAGCGAAGTCAAGCATTTACTTAAGAGACATGTCTGATTTTCCTACCAAGCGTACATATGACCATGCGTGAAATCCCCAATATCAGTCCTCCTTGCACTGTGGTTGGGCGTGAGGTTCGGATAGGGGTCTTTTCGTTGCCCATATATGTCAGTGTCACGTGAGACGGCGCTTGCCGATAGGACATATTTGGGCGTGTTAAAGTGCTTGATCAGGGCGACGCTCGACCGCTCGCTGTGAACGTTCTTGTTCTGCGTGTCCTCCCATCGCACTCATCATCGCTCAACACCACAATCAAGATCGACTCTACTCACGTCCTATCTACCTCTCTCTCCACCACCTCCACTCTCGCTAGCTTGTAAGTACACCGCTCGTGAGCACATCCCCCAATCGTCGCTGCGTGTCGATGCTAATCTTGCCCGAAATCGCGCAGAATGGCTTCAGGAAAGTCTCAAAAAGCCAAACAACCTCAGGTTGCTCCTTTCGTCATGAACGAGCGCTCATATGTCCCCGCCGTCCCCATGCAACCTGTGCACCCTGTTGCAAATGGGAAGAAGCAGAAAAAGAAGAAGGGAAAGGGAAAGGAACATCCACATGTTGGGATGCGGGGATTTGACGCTACATATGGCATGCCGGGCCTCGAGGATTCCGACATACCCCTGCCGCCCATGAGTGGCCTTTCCCCACAGCTCGAGTCGGTGCGAATCACCACTACTGGATACGTCGCGACGTCTGCCACTGGTCTTGCTCGCGCTGGTGCTGGCATGACCACCCAACTGCGCGGCGAAATATTGGCCTCTTCGAACGACTTGCATTTACGCAACATCGAAGTACAATCGCACAGCCGAACTGGGACGAAGGCGGGCCTATCTGAACATCAATTGCCCAAGACGAATGGAGCAAATGGTCCGTCGTTAGCAGACGACGAGTATTGGTCATCTTTTCCGCCTCACATCAAGAATTTCGTGAGTGACATTGCTTTTGTTGCGTAATGTCTGCTCATGATCGCTTGTAAGGCCCAAACAATGTACAATATTGCCCAGCAGATGGTGCAGTCTGACACGTACCTCAAGAACGGTACTGCCACTGCCACAGCGACGATGGCCACGAAGGGCGTTCCGGGATATCCCCCAGGCGCATACCCTCCGTTGCCATTTGATCCATCCATATTCTCCGATCCTGCCTTCACGTTATCCGTAGAGCAGGCGGCAGCCGCGGCACTCGGGGCCGTGCCGCCTGCACCTGGCCAGCCTCCCCGTGGACCATTGCCCCAGACAAACGTCGTGCTTCTCAACGAATATGAAGGGGTAGAGCACGAGTTTCCGGAGGACGACTACTACAGCGAAGATGAGGTGGACGGCAACTTTGAGGATGAAGATCTGGAAGACGAGTTTGACTTGCAGCCCCACCCGGCGCGCCCTCC